>NW_024121566.1:1791119-1935024 GCF_016745375.1 Pimephales promelas
ATATTTTCGTAGACTAATAAAGACGAGACGAAAATGCAGTTCGGTAAATAAAGACTGGGCTAAAATCTATGGACATTTTAGTTCACGAACAAAGACGAGACGAAAATTAAATATTATTATATGATATGGTTTTGTCAAATACTGTCTCCTCCTCCGCCTCCTCCTCGTCAGCTCTTCCGCCACACACCCACTTTCAAACCTGGAGCGGGCGGGCACAGTCAGTCAGAGTAGCCTACACAACACGGAGCAGACAGGAGCTGGATTCACGGTGAGGCGGCGGCGACAGGTTAAAAGTAAAACATGCTTTGCACGGGGCTCGTGAGAAAGAAGAGACGTGATATATGGACACATTTTGTTACAATGATAAACTAACTAATGATGGCTAACTTTCATAGCATTTAGTATCCAGGCTGGCTATGTTACGTTAGCTTCTTAGCACGTAGCGACCGTAGCCACTTGTTGATAGAATTGTATGTGAAGTTAAATTTATGCTAACTTAGATATGTTATACTGGCCGGGCAACTATAGTTTCAGTTAAATTTGATTAAAGCAGACAGACGCTTTAAAAAGACTTTCATACGTTCTAGCAAGCTATGCCTTGTTTCACCTTAAATACTGTACCTTTATATACCATGTGAACTAGCTGGCAGGAAAGCACTTTTGTTGTATCAGTTGGAGTTTTTTTTTTCACAACATTGACCTCAAATCTATTTATTTTTTTATTCTATGTGAACTAGCTTTAAACAGCCAGCACTTGTGTTAAGTTCATAATACACTTTATTTTATTTATTTGTTTCCTTTGTCAGGTGTATTTTATTTGTTTTAATGCAAGCATTTGTGATTGTGTCTTTGAACCTTAACAATGTTCAAAATAAATATGAAAATATTGTCAGTACATCTTCCATGTCTGCATGTGTTCCTTAAAATTGTGTTTTTTATCAAAAAGATGAGAGAAAATGTTGAAATGTGAAATAATTTTAGGAAATGTTTAATATTATCTGCTGACAACAAAGTAAAAGGTTAAAATGATGTCCTGACTAAAACTAGACTAAAATGTTGACAGTCTTTTTTGACTAAAACTAAACGAATAAAATTATGTTTTCTTGGACTAAAATAAAGACTAAAATGCTCGACTTATAGTCGACTAAAACTAGACTAAATAAAAATGGGATGATGTCGACTAAATGTGATAAAAACTAACAAGCGATGCTGAAACTGGACTAAAACTGAAACTAAATTTAAAAATGGCTGGTGAAATTAACACTAATGCGAACCCCGTGTTCGCGAAGGGGAACAAGGGCTGCCTCGACGATCTTCGTGAAGACGCGAGGCGACAGAGCTAACCCGAAAGGGAGAACCGTGTACTGATGCCCGGCCTCGAGGCAAACCGAGAGCGGTCTGTGTCGAGGAAAAATGGAGACATGAAGTATGCGTCCTTCAGGTCAATCGCTGCAAACCAATCCTGCGGCCGGACACATTCGAAAATGCGTTTGGCTGTGAGCATTCTGAACGGTGGCTCAAACGGTAGCTCCCGGAGGGGCAGCGGTACAGGGAGACCAGCATGCGCACAGGAGTTACCCCGTGCGGATGCACAGTCGAGCTCCGTTCCCCGACAGAAGAGACCAGGGAAGGACGCACGTTCCACGGGGTCTGTTCTGCCGGGGGTCTGGCGATAGAGGGGGAGGGGAGTGGTGTAGTCGAGGGACGACACATGCTCCCATCCGCACCCTCCGAGACAGAGAGGAATGAGCGGGGCGACGCACTAGAACGTCGTGCGCGCTCATTCGAGTCTGTGTGCTCAATGACAGTGTCAGTTTTCCTTCAACCAGCTCAAGGCGCTGCTCATTCGTGGGTGAGCAGCGAGGAGCTAGCTAGAACAAAAGATTCTCCACCGGCCCTCCACCGGGGAAGGAGGGGCCCTGCTACTGCCTCCTGTGAAAAACCGTGACACTATCACTGAGCAGCCCGTCTCAGGAACATCGCTTCGCCTGGCGTTAGCGGGGCACGCGGCCTGAGGGGGCTGTGACACTTAACTGTGGCCTCCACGACGCGAACCGGCTGAAGGCTGCTGCTGGGGCCGCGTGGGAGGGAAGGGAGCCGCAGGGGGGCGTCCTCGGCGGCGAGCAGGCGGAGGCGTCTGAGCCGACGGCTGGGTGGAGGCAGCAGCTGGCCGTCGGGGCAGAAGTGTAAACCCGCCTTAGTCTGCTCCTAGGCGGTCGAGACCTGCTGGGCGAAGTCCTGGACCGCACCGCCAAAACGATGATGCTCCTTAGATGATGCTCCTGGACCACAGTGGTGGGCATCACCTGACCAAGGGAGCGAGCGGCCGCTTCCGTCGCCCGTTTGAGAGCGAGGTCGGCGGCAGGCTCGCAGCTTGCTTGGTCGGTCCCCTCCTCGTGCACATTCCTGAGCAGCTAGCAGGTGCTCATCATATGCAGGGCGGAGGCCTGTCCCGCCGCTCTACAGGATCGCGCCGCCATAGACGACGAGAACCTATAGGCTTTGGATGGGCATCTGGGAGCACCGCGGGAGAAACACCCTGCGGACGCAGCTGCATCGCAACAGAGTGCTACACCGGGGGAGTCCCAGCGTACCCACAGGCAACCGCGTCGCCGAGGGGAGGAAAGGCGGGGAAACTGAAGCACGCTCTCTCGGGACTTTTTTTTTTTTTTTTTACCCAAGTGCGTGTCAGTTGCGCATGCATCTCGGGGAAAAAGGAAATTGGGGTTGGCCGTGGCCGTGGCCATAAGGCGGCAGTGTTACCCAAAAAACAATTATCCAGCCGCGAGAGAACGGGACAGGGTGGAGTTCCACCCCCACCCGATGCTCACGGAGGCCCGAGATAGCATGGCCGTCATCGCGGGATCAGACACGGCGACGTTGACGCTCCCGAGGGAGGCAACGCGGCCGCATCCTCACTTCCCGAGGAGTCAAGCCCGCCTTGTGATGCTGCGATCGTCATCGCATCATCCTCTGGAGCGCTGAACGAAACAGACGGTACCTGCAAAGAGGCAGACGTCTGAAGCGATACAGCGCTCACTGGCTCTAACACTGGAGCGGTGGGTGTGGCCCGAGGAACTAGCGTCGGGGGTTGTGCCACACATTGACCGTCATATCACCCTATCCGCGAGTCGAAGAGCTTCTATTTTAAGAAGCAGAACGAGTAACGGACACGGGGACTCTCACTTTATCAGATCATTGAGTCTAGATCACAGTGTAGAGATGCTCATGTTCCCATTCAGAAGGAACATGAGTCATCCACGAACGCTGCTACTGCATGCTGAAAGCCCAGGCACACAGAGCAGCGATCGTGACCATCAGAAAATGACATGAAACGATCGCACCCAGAAGAACACGGGCAAGTCGTCTTTAAAAAGACATGCCGCGTGCAGCTCTTTCACTCAGAGAGGAGGAAATTCACTCTTTCAGCGCTGAGGCGACCAGGGAGAAGCGCAAAGTCTGGCAGACCACTTCTCAGATCGCAGGCAATGCAGAGTCTCGCTGGGTACCGCCGTCACACCAACACTGAAGAGGACGCTCGTCTCGAAGAGTCTTGAATCAGTGAGAATGGCTTGAGGAGTGAAGAATCTCTTGGCTCCGAAGCAAAAACATACTGCGGTTGCGTTCACTTCCTCCTTTTATAGTCACGGAGTAGGGCGGAGTACGCTATGCAAATTTCCGCAGCCCCAAGGCATTGCATGCCATTGGCTCGTGATTAAATACTCGAAGAGGATTGGCTTTCTATGCGAAACCCCCAATCTCCGTCACTTCTGACGTAACTCGAAGTGACTACGAAAGGGAACTAAGGTTACATACGTAACCAGAGACGTTATGCAAGCATACACACATAAAAAACCACAAAAATTGATGACATCATCATGCTCAATGCCCAATATAGTGCAGTTGACCTTAACTTTTCATGTGATATATTATATAAGCATGTAGGATCAGCAGATCTTAAACATATATTATTAGATTAGTAATACTACACACCCTCAAAGGTGTTTATTACTGTATTGTTTACATTGTGTGAGCTAATCGTTTTTTTTTTTTACAAGGTGTTCATTTATGAAAATTCAGTAATAAGTTATACAATCGATGACTGCAATCTAACATATATAATGAATAACAGAATAAAACAATCAAAGACTGCAATTTGACTTAATTATAGAATGAATGAGACGTCACAATGCTAGCAGACGCTTCGTTCTCACACATCACGTAATAAACAGTTAAGAATAGACATGCATCACGTTTAGCTTGTACTTTGACAGATAATACAATCATATTTATCATTTTTACGCGACGATAGATCATTGTCACTTACCTTCATCTCCATCACCTGTAGCGCTCTGATTGGAAGTCTACGTTCGGCGGCTGAACGTAGACAGTTCGGCTCTCTGATTTGCCAGGGAATGTAGACTCTGGGCAAATGACGTTTCTCCCGGCTGAACGTAGACTGTTCGGCCCTCTGATTGGCTTAGAGTCTACAGTGAACGTAGACTCTAGGCGAATGACGATCCGTATCAGTCTCCGTTGAACGTAGACTTTGCACTTCTCTAGAGATCGTCTGCGAATGCGAATTCCCCAAATGTGGGAATCTCGACTACATAATTTATGGTAGTGGGGGACTGCGTTCGCGCTCTCCCCTGGACAACACTGGTTAAAAGAGCAGATTGTTAAAGTTCCATTTGAGGTTCTTTTTTTTCTACTTCTTCAATATATAGAGGCAGTCCAGAGAGTTGAACTGCAGTGGTTGATCGGGAGATATGAAACAGTCTAGGACCGGTCTGTGAAAGGAGGGTTTTCTTTTTTTAATTCTTCAAATAATCTCCAATATTTGACGAACGATTTAATTCACAGCAGTTGTCCTGGAGGCAAAGTTGTTCGGAATGAGGAGTTCTATCATGTGGTATGAATACATTGTGCATGTGTGAAACATCACGTGATATACAATTGCCCATGTTGTGTTTTTTTTTCTGTTTACAGCGCCACCAAGTGGCCAGTCACCACATTCCTCTTCACGTGACCACGGGCTGAGCCTGTACACAGGTGTACAGAGTTGGGTGCAATTGTCTCATTCCGTTGGAGAGTTATAGCCATTTAAGTAAAGCCTGCCTCACCCACCCCCAACGTTTTGGCATACCGTCGCCAACGTGGATGGAAATTCCGACTGTTTCCCGATCCCTGTTGACAGTCAGACTCCAGAGAATCTTTCTGCACCGTTTTGGGTCAGATCGGGCAAAAAACCTAGGACTAGTGTGCAAAAGTAGGTTTTTCAGAAAATCCAAAATACCCGAAAATCTCGACCACCCAATCCGAGGCATGCATCTTGTTCAACTCGAGCCAAGGATTCCGGTGATGTAAGACACTTGGGTCTGCGACCGACGGTCGAGGAGTTACGAGCCATTTTGTACTTTTGATCACTGCAGCGCCACCTTGGGGCCGATCGGGGCGAGCCTTGTTGATGTTGTAATACCGACGGGTCCTACCATCCCTCAGAGTTTCAAGTCTCTACGACGGACGCTTTGGTCGGCCCGCTCACTTTTAGGGCGGAATGTTGATGATCCAAAATCCCAGGTTGCACTCCATAGTGTCGTGCTGTGCACTCTATTGTGATCCATTTTCGGTGTCAACCAATCTGAGCTGAGCTTGTTTGCTGGTGACCTTAGACCCTCTTGCCACGGCCCAGGTGGGCGTGGCCTTTGCCGGCTCCCCTGCCTCGGCGTCATTGCGTCATCGCTTGTCGGCCTTTTGGGTAAGATCAAGTGCAAGTGACTTGACCGCAGTTCTTGGTGGCTAAAGGTCTGTGAAGGAGTGGGGAAGAGATGGCGGAAGGAATTTTTGAGAGAAGAGTAAAGAACACGTCGAGACTTTACTGGGAAGGATCCAGAGAAGAAGAGATGCCGGAAAGTGAAGAATTCATCCAAAAAGTCATCATCAATTTGTTGAAGATTGACCCTCCAGAGATCCTTGGAATCCAAAGAAATGGTAAAGACGAGTATTTTGATGTCACGATGAAAGACAGCATTTTGTTTCAGAGACTTTTGGAAAAGTTCAGAGAAAAAGGTCAGCATCCTCTGGATAAGTTTAGAATACAGTCTTTGGGGAGAAACAATTTCCGGATTTTGACAATCAACATGTTTGACATGAATATGGAATATGAAGAGGTGGAATCTTTTCTTCGAAACCATGTTAGAATAATATCGACAGTAAGGTACAAAGGCAGTATCAAGTGTTACTCAACGAGGACCCAGCTGGTTTCCAGGGTTACCACCATCCTCTGGCCAGTTTTAGTTTTAGAACACACAACATAGTGTTCTCCGGTCAGCCTCAATTTTGTAGAAGATGTCAGGAATTTGGACACTTGGAATACCAATGCGTTATAAGATGTCTGAACTGTTAAGATCTGGGACATGGTGCTTCAAAGTGTCTGAAACCAAAAGTGTGCAAAGACTGTGGGGGTACTGATCATCTCTTCAGAACATGTCCAAAACGGAAAAGAACGTATGCCAGTGCAGCAAGAGGAGAAGAAGGAGGAGACCTTAGGCCAATTGAGGTTGTTTTTAAGGAAGTACAGGTATACCATGGAGCTCTTACTAGCCAGAATGGGGAAGTATACCAGATGGGTTCACCTACAGATACAGAGATAATGGAGGGAGTGAGAGGAGTCACAGCAAGAAGCCCTGTTTCAGCTTCTGTCCCAGCTAAGCTAACAAATCCAGCTTTTGAGGAATCTGAGAAAATGGAAGAGGAGGGGGGTGAGTTACAGGGTACAGTGATTCCAGACACCTTACAGCTCACAACTAATATTTCCTGGGGTGACAGAATGGAGGATGAGGAAGAGCAAGGAGCTGAAAGATCTTGGAAGTTAGCTTCTAAGACAAATAAAAGGAAAAAAATGGAAGGAAACGAGGAAGAAAATAAGATTGAGGTATCAAATTCATTTAGTGTGCTGGATCAGCGGACGGATGATGAGGAGTCTTTGGGCTTACCTGAGTTTGTGGATGGGTCGTTGATGGCTGGATCCCTGATAGTGCCTCCTGTAGTGACATCAGAGGAAGAGGTGGAGGTGTCGGAGCTGGGGTCGATGTCTGGTAGTTTCCTATCGAGGGAAGACGTGGAGTTTTTGGATTCATAGAAGGGACAGACAAGGAGAAAGGAAATGGAAAGAAAAAGAAAGCGCTTTTGTAGGTACCCATGATTTGCCAATTGACCTGTCAATCATCGTTGGCGCTGACGTCACCTCTTCTCGCCATCGCCAATGGGATCAGGCCACCTGGGGAATAAGAGTGCACGCCAGACGTCTCCACGGAAGCTCTCGGCTCGCTGAGACTCAAACCACGCTGCTCTCTGTCACTGTTACGCTGCTCCTTTGTATACCCTGTTGAGGTTATGGTCCTCGTTCACTCGGTGTGATGTTAAGTTGTATGAGTGAACTCTCCCTGTGTTTGACTCTCTGATTTTATGTGACCTGCTCTGCAGAGAGCTGGAGGTTACTAGTATGGAGAGGAAATAGACAGATAGCATGTCACGTGACATACACTGCAACACGCAGGGGTTTTCGATTCTGTCTAGTACACTAGGGTAGGGGCGAGCGCCACACCTTGTATTTCTGTTTCTGTTAGTTAGTGGAGACTAGATAGGGCATCTTGTGGAGCATAAAGCTATGTATTTTGTAAAATTGTGGGGACCTCTGCCAGTATGGAAAATTGTTCCTTTGGACAACAGAGGACCAAAGGCTGAGAGTAGAGGGTTTCCAGTTATGGCGCCTGAGAAGTAGACGTGTGTGCGGCTCGCTTCCTGAACTTTTCAGTGTTTTCTCTGTGAGTGAGGTTAAACCTCAGCATTTTCGTTGTCATCTGATAGTATTTGTTTATTAGCTGCTTCGTGATTTCAATTACTTGTGAAATGTCGAAAGGAAAGGGAAAACAGGTTGATAAAGACCGAGAAGGCGCCTCTGCACCGGGTGCTAGCATAACGCTAGCCGAGATAAGTGCTTTGCATGACGATCTCAGAGCCTCGATCACCGCGGACTTCAAAACATCTTTCAAAAGCTTAGCAACCAAACTGGATAGCATTCAGTCCACTGTGGCAGATCATGATTTTCGCATCGGTAATCTCGAATCTGCCACTACGGAAATTAGTCAACAGCTTAAGCAAGTCGAAGCTACGTGTTCGAGGCTCCAGAAGGATAATGAATGGCTCAAGGCTAAAGTATCAGACCTCGAAAGCCGCAGCCGGCGCCAAAATATCCGAATTCTGGGCTTACCTTGGGAATATAAGAGGTAGCTAAGAGTTCTTGGTATTTTAGACAAGACTTGATATTGATGTTGTGCTTCACCCCATTTGCCAAGGCTCACAACCTGCTAAAAGGATGGATGCTGGAAAAGTGGAAGAAGGTGGATTTTTCAGATGAATCTTCTCTCCTCAGTTTTAATGAGTTTTATTGATGCCTCAAAAGCTTTTGACCGTGTCAATCATTATAAGTTATTTGACAAAATGAGTAAGACAGGTGTTTCTAAATGTATTGTGAGAATTCTGTCCTTCTGGTATGCCAACCATTCGATGTGTATAAAATGGGGTCACTGTGTTTCTGCCCCCTTTGGGGTCAGGAACGGGGTCAGACAAGGTGGAATCCTCTCCCCTTTTCTTTTTAATGTGTATGTTGATGAGCTCTCTGTCTGCTTGAATCTGTGTAACACTGGGTGTATGATAGGTAACACCTTAGTGAATCATATCATGTACGCGGATGATCTTGTTGTCTTCAGTCCTAGCAGTGCTGGCCTTCAACAGCTTCTTAATGTTTGCTCTGAATATGGAATTGCTCAAGACATGAAATTTAATACAGACAAGAGTGCGGTGATGATTTGCAGAACTAAGGATGATAAATGTCAAATGTTTCCTACTTTTAAATTGGCAAGTAATTCCTTGATAGTTTTGAGCAAATGTAAGTATCTTGGGCATTTTATTACAGACCAGTTGAAGGATGACCTTGACGTTTATAGGCAATGCCGCTCTTTATATGCTCAGGCGAATAGTTTGGCTCGCAAGTTTGGTGGATGCACAGATAGAGTGAAAGTTGCTTTGTTCAGAGCTTACTGCACTCCTCTCTACACTGCCCACTTGTGGTCTAGCTTCAGCAAAGCCAGCTTGCATAAAATTCAGGTAGCTTATAATGATGCTTTGAGAATTCTGCTGAGAAGACCATGCTGGTGTAGCGCCAGTGAGATGTTTGTGGCGGCAGGTGTTAATACCCTGCAAGCCACATTGAGAAATTTCATGTACAAATTTATATGTCGGTTGAATAACTCAGAGAATTATATAATTGTGACTTTGACCAATATCAAATTTAGCACTACACGGTATGTGTCCAAGTTATGGAAGCATTGGTATAGTTGTCTCCTTTGAAGTATGTATTATATTGTGTGTATTGTCTTATTTGTCTGTCTTTTTTATCTGGACCGGTGAGTCTGTAATAAAGTTTATTATTATTATTATGTTGAATTACACCACAGTCGCCGCAAATATTGCAGGAGACCTACTGGAGCCCGCATGGATCCGAGATTCACCCAGAAAACAGTGAAGTTTGGTGGCAGAAAAATCATGGTCTGGGGTTACATCCAGTATGGGGGTGTGCGAGAGATCTGCAGGGTGGAAGGCAACATCAATAGTCTAAAATACCAAGAAATCTTAGCTACCTCTTATATTCCCAACCATAAAAGAGGCCAAATTCTGCAGCAGGATGGTGCTCCATCGCATACTTCCATCTCCACATCAGAGTTCCTCAAGGCGAAGAAGATCAAGATGCTCCAGGATTGGCCAGCCCAGTCACCAGACATGAACATCATTAAGCATATGTGGGGTAGGATGAAAGAGGAAGCGTGGAAGACGAAACCAAAGAATATTGATGAACTCTGGGAGGCATGCAAGACTGCTTTCTTTGCTATTCCTGATGACTTCATCAATAAATTGTATGAATCCTTGCCAAACCGCATGGATGCAGTCCTTCAAGCTCATGGAAGTCATACAAGATATTAAATTTGGATCTCACAGCACCACTATTCAATTTGCTGACATATTTTTGTATTTGCAGTTAATTTGTTCAGTTTCTGTATAGGCGACAAAACTTTTGTCTTGCCAAAATTTGACCTTTCTGTTTTGTTTAAATGATAAATCTTCTTTCAGTGAAACTAATTTATTTCAGTGCATTAAACATTATTTGGGAGGGTTTTAGCTTTTCATATGAGCTACTTCTAACACCAATTGATTAATTTAATGTCAGGTTAATAGCAGGTGTTTCTACAAAATAGATAAGCGACAAGACTTTTGTCAGGGACTGTATAATTTAAATATATATATAAAAAATAAAAACGAGCAATTTAACATTAATAAAAAACCTCCAAACCGAAGCAAAATAAAACACTGTGTAGATACCTTTTTAGCTGCAATGGGCTATATACACGCATAAGTTCCGCATTTGACGCAAGGATGCTCGTCCATTTCCGGTTGTGGAGATTAAAGTGGAGGAACACCGAGGAAAACGGGATTATGGCAGAGTCTTCAAAATTTACTGTCCTTCCGTCTTTGAAACGAAATGTACATACGTTTAAATGAAATTTTATATATAGTTATGTTTATTTAATATAATTTTAAAAAGAAGAATAAACACAAGGTGTCTGTTTTATCTGTTTTTGTGACTAACGTTTCTTAGTATAACCATGGAGTATAAAATTCAATATAAATTCTCGGTTTTGCATTGGACTCTACGATCGGTGGAAGTTATCGAGCATCCTTCACCTTCACCGGAAATACCGCCATGCATAGAGCCCATTGGCTTTATGCACAGCTGCACTACTTCCTGAACTTAAGCCAGCTCCTTGTTTCCTGTCTACCATTATTGGCCAAGAAAAAATGGACATGAAAAAAAATATGAATAATTGTCAGTGGGATAGAGTGGTCAAACCTTTTAAGCACTTAGTAAAATGTGTTTTGTATCATGTAATTATATACATCTTTCAGAAGATAACTTAAAGGGGACATATCATGCAAAATCCACTTTTTTAGCCCTTAAATGCATTTTTTGTACAAACCGAATTCCATAAAAGTTGGGACACTGTACAAATTGTGAATAAAAACAGAATGCAATGATGTGGAAGTTTCAAATTTCAATATTATATTTAGAATACAACATAGATGACATATCAAATGTTTAAACTGAGAAAATGCATAATTTTAAGGGAAACATAAGTTGATTTTAAATTTCATGGCATCAACACATCTCAAAAAAGTTGGGACAAGGCCATTTTTACCACTGTGTGGCATCCCCTCTTCTTTTAATAACAGTCTGCAAACGTCTGGGGACTGAGGAGACAAGTTGCTCAAGTTTAGGAATAGGAATGTTGTCCCATTCTTGTCTAATAAAGGCTTCTAGCTGCTCAACTGTCTTAGGTCTTCTTTGTTGCATCTTCCTCTTTATGATGCGCCAAATGTTTTCTATGGGTGAAAGATCTGGACTGCAGGCTGGCCATTTCAGTACCCGGATCCTTCTTCTACGCAGCCATGATGTTGTAATTGATGCAGTATGTGGTTTGGCATTGTCTTGTTGGAAAATACAAGGTCTTCCCTGAAAGAGACGATGTCTGGATGGGAGCATATGTTGTTCTAGAACTTGGATATACCTTTCAGCATTGATGGTGCTGTTAAGGCAAAAATTCAATAAACAGACATCACTTCGTAAGAGACACTCTGAGTCAAATTAATAAAGGAAAAGGTTTATTATTCTTGCAAGAACAATAAGGCTCAGTCACCAACACAGATTACTGCGAAGTGGAGTGACGCCCAGAACACAGGCCGGGGTGAAGACTAAATAGCCCTCCCCAAGGTTATTTACTGCAAGCCGAGCCTTCTCTGTAAATTTCCACAAAGTTATAGGATTCATGATGCCAGGTTAGATTTACTAACCCCCTCAACCCCTGACAGTCTAAGATGACCCCTGACCCGGCCGGTCCTCTGGTGCCTAGCTCCACTCTTGATAAGGGAGAACAAATCACTTCCCCCATCCCATAAGACTTTCCTCTGTGGTTACATATAGAAAGTGAACATAATAAGGAAATAATGAGACATAAGATCCAATAATCATATTAATATATGTGAGATTAAAATTTCCACAACAATTCCCCCCTGTTTATCATTAGGTTACCCATAATCATAATAATAAACAAAGACAAATTTTAAGCCCAACATCACATTTGTACCCTTCAATTGATTTTCGCATAAATGATCACTCTGCTTAAACATCTGTTGAAAAAAATAGTATTTGTAAAAGAAGAAAGCTTAAGGCTGTTTTTGCGGAGTAAAGCTCCATTAATTGTCTAGCAAGCAAGTAAAGCATTTTATTTGAAGCCGGGCTAAATGAATAATCACTGTTATTGCACTCCTGATAAAAATCAGACCCTCAGTCACTCCAAATATATAAGAAATAGGTTATAGATTAGCAAGAAAAACAACCAACAAAACCCCATAATTGTTCCAATATGATATTAAAATACACCAAAATGCAGCAGTCCTATATCGCTACAATTGGCAGTACCGTCTGGATTATCCAGTACACCCATCCTCCCCACATAGACATGAACCACCCAACCCATGCCCCATTAGCATGTTCAGGCTCCTTTACCGCCTGTCTCATGTGTTCAATCCACCAGTTATGTTGTCACTATAGTCTGCAATGTTAAAACAAGACTTCTAATTCAATTTAGTAAGCCCTATTAAATGCCGTTTAACAAATCTTACCAGATAAGACTTGTAATTTTATCCTTTCCTGTAACCAAATTAGTTGTTCAAAATGAACTCTAATATCTCTAGTACAGACACATCGATCAATACATTTCCTATATTTGCACCAATCAAATCAATACTTAGTTTGATTCAACAGATTCTCCTGTTAAACTTAAACCATCAGTTAGCAGGTGGTTCCTCCAGGTGTGTTGATCATCTCGTTCGCCCCATGGACGTTCCATGTTCACCAGGGTGACACTTTGCGTGCCGTCGCAATGGTCTTCCCACGTCGGGAGGGAGGCTGTTACTAGCACTAGCCTTTGACCCCTCACTTTATGCTCTATTGGATGGTTGAGGCCTGCTGGTGTTGTCTTAAGGTGAGAGGCTTGGACCCAGTTGTCACATTCTCTGTTACTTTCAAGGTTTCCCTTAATTCACGACCGCACCCCCACTGGAGTGAACCATTTCTTGCCTGCTTTCACCTGCGAACAGAGACCTTAACTATTCTTGTTAGTGACAACATCTATTAACTCATCTGCTTGTCTGGCCGGTCTTCCCCTTTTAATGTGACCTGTGGAATCAATAACCTGAAACATTATCACTGGATCTTAATATCATTCAGAGTCCTTTTTCCTCTGGGAAACATTCAACTCATATTGCTCATGTCCTCAACATAACGTTTATACATTTGAAACAGAATCAGTTCTGTTTGCTGCAATCCATCCTGAGATTCTGTAAAAGGAAAATCTTAGTTATGCGCTGCGCAGGTGTGACACCGTTCCGTCACACTAATAACCCAGGCCAGGGTAGTTAGCCAAATTCATCCCTAGCCATTATTTTATTAGACACATTCTGCTCATGTCTTAAAAGTCCGCATGATCTGTAGAGAAAAACAAATGGCAAGGTTATTTTCAGATAGTAAAGTACACGTAGTTTCTTTTGTCCGCTGTGCTGCCATGGCCTTCGCTGCTGCCTCTGCCCTGGCGTCTCCTGTTGGAACAGTCCTGAAATTGTGTTATCAGCGTGTGCAGCCCACTTATAGACAGCAACATTGCCCCACCTGTGCAATGGCTTTCAGCAAATTTGAACCCCTCAGTAAACCCATATTTGGCAATTGTTACCATCCCCCTTTTGATGCATGACCCAGCTCATGCATCAATTCAAATTAATCTAATTCTCCAATCAACACTAACCCAAACAGCATCCTTCAACCAATTTTCGCCCAGACATCTTTCTCTGCCTCTGAAACAAAAATATTACTTGAAGGCCCAATCTCACCTTCTTATCAAAGTTTTTTTTAAGGGCAACGGCCCTGAGTCTCACAGCGAATCCTGCTTTTCAGGCCTGTTGTTTGGTCTCTCAAGTCAGTTATCTACAAACATTTCCAAAGTCATCAATTGTTTCTATCAGGTCAGGTCGTGCTGTACAGACTTAGTCTATGTCAGTCAAACATGTCCCCCTCAGTTCATAATTGTTAAGGACTCTCTTAATAATTCGATATTAACTTAGCCATTTTTCTTTGTTGTTGCCGTCAAATCTACACCCTTTTCGTTGATCTCAACCCCTGACAGACCCCTGACAGACGTCCGTCAACAAATTCACAATTCCAATTTACAACTACATCATGAATGACAAAACTATTACTGCTAGACAGAGCTTGATGACCAATCAACTTAAAGCTCGTCAGAATTTTCCTTTAAAGTTTGTCATTTGCCTTGGCCCATCTGTGATGATAAAACTCACAAAAGCATAAAATGCTTTCACTATTAAACACACACACACACACACACACACACACACACACTCATACCTGACTATGAACTGCATATTTTCATATTCAAATCTTTCGAATAAGATTTTAA
Source organism: Pimephales promelas (assembly GCF_016745375.1). The sequence continues at coordinate 1,805,762 of NW_024121566.1, forward strand.
ACTTTACATTTTCTTGTAACCTTTACCTAATTTTACATGGTTTCTGAACCATCTTTCAAAGCATGTCTGTTCATTATTCATTCGAATTTAACAAGGTCAGCTGGTTGTTTTGGTTCATTATCATTATTTTGCTTTAGCAGGCCAATAACAGAAAGACAGACACAGTTCCTTCCTCCACTCAAGTCTCTCTCACTATAACAAAATAATCTTTTCAACAGCCTCCTAAGACTGTAACTTAGACAACATTTAAATTCATTACAATATTCTTTGACCGCACCTTTGTTATCCAGACTTTTCTTAAATCTACAAAAGCTGTCTTCATCTTTAGTCACCACCATCTAACGACCTCCAGGAGTCAAAATTATGTTAGACATATTAGTTCTAAATCAACAGTATAATTTTCCTTGCCCATAAGGCAACCGGCATCCAAAAGTTTTGTTACTGTCTCCACAACAACAAATGGGAATCACTTCATGGCCCTGACTGAACCCCGAAAGCCCACGTCCTGTTAGCTCTTTATCTATAATCTCCATCAGGGTGTGGTCCCCTGGCATACATAGAGCTTGTCACAATGAGAAACAAGCCATGCAGTGAATGCGGTTTCTGGTGAGTGGGATAGAGGGACTTACGTTCCTGGGGCAGACTGCCGTGACTCCTCACAGCTCCATCCCCCCTAACGATACAGGATGCTGTTGGCCTCGCAGACACCCGTCCACTCTCATACCCAACCTCACATAAACACCTCCATCAGGAGATGCCCAGTGTCTGCGTGATCCCCCTGCCTTAGGTTGCCTCCTATTTGGCCAAAGAAGGTCTTACCCGTCATCGAGATGACCACTCGTGCACACATGGTAACCGCCATTTTCTCAAAACCGTTTTCTTCAACAAAATCTGTTGTTTCTGGAGCTTAGGAAAAACATTCGAGAGTCACCAGGGCCATTCGGATTGCCTAATAGTTGTAACACAGGGAGACAGGTTAATAACAGCAGTATTCAATCACTTAAATCCATTAACCTTCTTAAAAGCAGCAACTAGCTACTCAGTGGATTTAGATCACAACCATACATTCAATGCACTTCATCTGTAGGCAGAGCCATCGTCCCCGCCCCCGTTTCATGGTGGGGACTAAGATCTTCAGACAAATAAGTTATTGGTTCACAAACAACCTAGTCAAAGATCTATCTTCGTTTCGTCTATTATTATTTTAATGACTTCTTGAAAGTCCTTCAGTTTTGCTTTTAAAACATTTAAAATAAAAATTGCCTCTGAATGGCAATGATTTCTCTTAACATCTCTGTGTCTATGATCTTCAACTGAAACACTGTGTTTTAATACAAATAGCTTATTATCACTAATGACACAGGCTCAGATAACATCTTTAGCTGACATTGAATGAGAGAGAGACTGTGAGAGATTCAGGACTGGTACTGCATGCTCATAAACTTCTAACATCAAACTTTATATTCTATTCCAGCTTAAGGCATCTTTGCCAGAAATTACATACGGTTTCAAATAAACATTATTTACATTTGTCTTTTGCCCACATCAGGGAATTTAATCATTACTAATTTCCTCTCAGATTGAGTCTCTGTTGCACTGGCAGTTTTCAGCCACAGTACACACCAGATTCAGATAAGCAAACTGTTTCATTACAGCCCAAAACAAACTTATCTTTTTGAAAGCTAAACATCAGCTTCTAGTTCTTTCATGGTCAACTTCTCAAGTTGTTTGTTTAATCAGCATTCAACAACTGCTAATAAAGTACTGCTTTATTTGTTCTTAAATAAAAATAGTTATTCTAGTTCTCAATAACGTTTCTCATTTCTCAATCTCAATTTTAATCGTCAAGTTCTCAACCATAGTTTAATATTTGACTTAAGTTTTCTCTTGGAGTTTATCAGTCTCCAATTAGGATTCACACTAACTTTGACGAGGCAAGCACTCTCTGCTTGTGATACTTTTGCAGTTATTGTAAATCATCTGTGCGATTAGTCTCTCTATATCATCTAAAAACCTTTTTACAATGTTTAATTAAAACACAATCATCCTTTTAGTTACTTTGATATATTTTGCAACTCGCATTTGTTGGAGTCATTCATTTTACATCAAACTGTATTTCATTATTTCACTATAAAAATTACTAGTATAGATCTTTTCTTTAAAAGGATTCACTTTAAAACTTCAATCTCTTGACCTAGTTTTTATCTCTTATTTCTCAGATGAAAAATGTTAATGTAGTCATTTAAACACAGATCTACTTCCAAACCCACATTAATACCAGAAATGTGTTGTCTGTTATCACATTTTAAAACACATTCTCGGTGGGCATTTACAGTTAAATGATCCTGCTGACCACAATTAAAACACTCTCTATCTGCTCCAACTTATTGCACACTCTTGAAGCAGTGTGTGACCCATTCAGAAATGCACACAGAGCCACTGATAAGCAGTTCTCTGTATTCTTTTACAGTCCACCAGTGGCGGATTTAATCACAATAGCCCAATCATAATCTTCATCATTATTATTATTGACAGATCATTCATTTTCATAAGCCGCATCGAAATGCTCAAAATATTCTAAGTTGTTTTCACAAAGTTTCTTAACTGTACTCCCAGCATAGCTGGACCCTTTAGGTTCAAACAATGGTTGTCAAACCAAAATTAAACATAATTTCAATCATTATTTTACCACTAAAATATAAAATTGTTCCCCATTCTGCTTAATGAAACATTCCTTATCTTTATATAACTGTTAATCATACTCAATGCCTTATTGTTTTATCTGAAACTTATTTTCATATAAGTTCAACTTAACCTGACTTAACAGTCGCTCATAAATAGTTCCATGAATTCTTTCAGAATTTTCTTTTCTCTCTACCAGCTTCCTCAAGCCAAATGTCCACTGTCTGTTCACATTTTTACATTCATGATGAACGCAGCCACAACAGCCTGTTTGCTTTTCGCTGTCCTGTTCCACTGATTCCTTCACTACTTTAGTCTGGTAGCGCTCAGTGTTCCCTCACTGGGAAAATCATGATACTTTATCAATTTTTCTATATCCACACATTTCTGCCCATAATGTTTTCTCATTTGGCAAAACACCGGTCTATCATATCTGGCAAGCTTGCTCTGAGATTTCCCCATACTGGCTGTTTCTATTTCCCCCATGGATTTTCCTTTCGACGCGTCTAATAATCTGTCGGAAGTCTCCAACAGATCCGATCTCTTAACCCAAGATCGGTCAAGGTGCACTACCAGCGCTTTATCTACTGGAAATCTTTTGACCCCGCTGCAGATCTTCAATTACCCCACAGATTAGAGTCCACCTGAAATCTCTTGACCTGCTTTCAGCTCTCAAGTGATCTCGGACCGTAATCTGGGCGAAATCTCTGACCTGACAAATGTCAATTAATTTCAGATTTACGAAAACTCAGTGTCCATGTGAAATTTCTTGACCTGACAACAGGTCTCAATTAATCTTGGACTACTCTCTTATTCGCAATTTACGAAAACTCAGTGTCCATGTGAAATCTCTTGACCTGCCAACAGGTCTCAATTAATTTTGGACTACTCTCTTATTCGCAACCACCGAAATAGACCCCAGCCAGTACAGTTCCTCTCAATTATATACCCAATATAAAATGAATTTAGCTGTGTCTTACCAGGATGTCTTTTCGCTGTGCCTCGGGTTCTTTTTGATTCCAGTGGAGCCTCTCCTGGGCCTGATAGCGGTCGGCCCCTCTCTCTCAAGCTTACGAGGTAGAGCTGGAACTGCTCAGTCCAGGTGGCCAAACACCGTCCGCTCTCAGGTCCAGAAGGCACTTCCAAGGAATCCCATTCTTCTGACACCAATTGTTAAGGCAAAAATTCAATAAACAGACATCACTTCGTAAGAGACACTCTGAGTCAAATTAATAAAGGAAAAGGTTTATTATTCTTGCAAGAACAATAAGGCTCAGTCACCAACACAGATTACTGCGAAGTGGAGTGACGCCCAGAACACAGGCCGGGGTGAAGACTAAATAGCCCTCCCCAAGGTTATTTACTGCAAGCCGAGCCTTCTCTGTAAATTTCCACAAAGTTATAGGATTCATGATGCCAGGTTAGATTTACTAACCCCCTCAACCCCTGACAGTCTAAGATGACCCCTGACCCGGCCGGTCCTCTGGTGCCTAGCTCCACTCTTGATAAGGGAGAACAAATCACTTCCCCCATCCCATAAGACTTTCCTCTGTGGTTACATATAGAAAGTGAACATAATAAGGAAATAATGAGACATAAGATCCAATAATCATATTAATATATGTGAGATTAAAATTTCCACAACAGTGCCTTTCCAGATGTGTAAGCTGCCCATGCCACACGCACTCATGCAACCCCATACCATCAGAGATGCAGGCTTCTGAACTGAGCGCTGATAACAACTTGGGTTGTCCTTGTCCTCTTTAGTCCGGATGACATGGCGTCCCAGTTTTCCAAAAAGAACTTCAAATTTTGATTCGTCTGACCACAGAACAGTTTTCCACTTTGCTAGAGTCCACTTTAAATGAGCCTTGGCCCAGAGAAAACGCCTGCGCTTCTGGTTCCCGTTTAGATATGGCTTCTTTTTTGACCTATAGAGCTTTAGCCGGCAACGGTGAATGGCACGGTGGATTGTGTTCACTGACAATGTTTTCTGGAAGTATTCTTGAGCCCATGTTGTGATTTCCATTACAGTAGCATTCCTGTGTGTGATGCAGTGCCGTCTAAGGGCCCGAAGATCACGGGCATTCAGTATGGTTTTCCGGCCTTGACCCTTATGCACAGAGATTGTTCCAGATTCTCTGAATCTTTGGATGATATTATGCACTGTTGATGATGATAACTTCAAACTCTTTGCAATTTTTCTCTGAGAAACTCCTTTCTAATATTGCTCCACTATTTTTTGCCTCAGCATTGGGGGAATTGGTGATCCTCTGCCCATCTCTACTTCTGAGAGACACTGCCACTCTGAGAGGCTCTTTTTATACCCAATCATGTTGCCAATTGACCTAATAAGTTGCAAATTGGTCCTCCAGCTGTTCCTTATATGTACATTTAACTTTTCTGGCCTCTTATTGCTACCTGTCCCAACTTTTTTGGAATTTGTAGCTCTCATGAAATCCAAAAGGAGCCAATATTTGGCATGGCAATTCAAAATGTCTCACTTTCAACATTTGATATGTCATTTATATTCTATTGTGAATAAAATATAAGTTTATGAGATTTCTAAATTATTCAATTTTTTTTTTTACTCACAATTTGTACAGTGTCCCAACTTTTTTGGAATCGGGTTTGTATATTTGGAGTGTTTATAAGTACAGAAAAGATGAAATTTTTTCTTCAGGTGCTTCATTTATATCTTTATGTTCTGTTTTGGTCATATTTTTCAACCTGTTCAGATTTTTCTGTTGTCTATGAAGTTTTTTGAGCAAGTGCGTCACCGTATTTGCAGCAGAACTGCCAAATAAGGACATTGACTACCGGCCCAACACTTCGAGCAATCCGCCATTATTATTTCTCGCTCCGATTTTGTAGTCCGAGCTCAATGATGCAGAAGTTACGAGAGGGCAAAAAGTCAAAATGTTCGGTTGTTAGTCACCTGAAACACTTCAAGGATTCCCACTTCAACAACCTCCGCCAGTATAAAGAAGGGTTTGCCGATTGACTTTGTCTGAATTAGAGGTAAATTCCTTCTATCTTTGGAGATGACGAACAGAGCATTTCGATAAGCTGTAAATATCGTTAATAAAAATAAAGTACTTTACTTTCTTAAAACACATGGTGGTCATGGTTTAGCAGTACCTTTGTCTTTCTTTGTTTTTGTTTTGAAGTAACGTTACACGTCTGCAGTATTATTGTTCTTGAGTTTCATCAATGGTCATGATTTAGCTGCTTTTCAGATGCTTTTCTAAACGTATCATATTATCAATACAGATTATTTGTGGTAAGATTAGACCATAGTCATTTATCTTGTCAGTGTGCTTGTTTTAACAAGAGAAATAGTCGACTTTCACTAATAACACAAAACAGTTAACTCACATACCAATACATCCATATGAAGAGGTTGTTCTGCAGGTTCGTCGTCGTCTTTATCCACTCGCTCGCTCTGTCTCGAATATGTAAGGCTTGATGGACAAGTCTTCTGTTGTTGACATTTTATTAAAGTGTGAATAAAAATGTTCTTTGAAGGGATCGTATATAATCGTATATAATCAAACTACAATAATGGCCGAACGTGGGGAGTTGAACTGACCGTGAACTCATCGACCTGGAGAGCGGGCGGGGTGTGACGCATCTCCTTTTTATTTAAAGGGGCCGCTTTGAAACGGGTCGCTCAAAGAGACACATCAGAAAAGGGGTAGAAAAGGGGCTTGTGGAGCTATAATAATGAGGAATTCAGACCCAAGCATTGCAGTTATGTTTTATATAGACCACAACGGTATGATTTATATGTAAAAATGAATGATTTAAAAGCATGATATGTACCCTTTAAAATAGAGGGTAAGAAACTTTTTTTTTTAGCTTGGTTTTAACAAAAGCTAAGCAACAGTTAGCTGCACAACAGTTTTTCCCTAGTTCCCAACAGTTCTATCCCTAGTGTTGGGCAAGTTCCTCTAAAAAAATGTTTATCTAATTACACTTTTGAAGATGTAATTGGCAGTAAACAGTTTACTACCAATTACATCTTCAAGAGTGTAATTAGATAACTTTACTAATTATTCCCTCTGAAAAGTATTGCATTGATTACTTCCTAAATCCAAGGTTAAAAAAATAAAATTACCAAATTTTAATGCTTTACAATAATTAACTGTAGCATTCTAACAAAAAGTGCATCCTAGCATGGAAACCAATGAATGCTTCTCAGGACCAGAAAGCCCTCAGCATTAGGTAAGGTAGTTCAGACTAGTGGCATGAAGTTGGTTGCATCTAAAGTTACATGCAGCAATGGTATAAACGTTTCTAACTTCAATAGCATTTGAAGACAATGACTTACTGTCATAAAACAATGAACACTTTACAGTTGGTTTTAGTCATTGTCTTAAAATGTCATTGAGCTTTAAATTATGGCATATTTTGAGTAAGACCCCATACAGTAGTGAAATACATAGAAATATTTACACATGATTTAACAGTTTATTGTCCTTGAAATCTAAAAGGTGTGCATCATACTTGACACCTTGATGAACTCTTTACTGTTGTTTTTTATGTCTGTAAGTCATTGTCTTCAAATGCTAGAAACCTATGACGCATGTAACTTTAGAGACAGTCCCTAAATACGCGAATGTCGAACGTCCAACGTCATACCAACTTCATGCCAGCGTTCAGACTAATGCATTATTGCATTGTGTGAATCATTCGCTCAAGCTAAATCACTCTTAATTTCCCCAGACAAGAGCCCAGAGCGAATTAGTGTTGACTTGTAAGCAATGGCGTCACCAGAAATATCAGCTTTGTGTTTGGTAGCACACTAACACCAAAAATTTTCACATTTATAAACACAACTTACCACTTTTTTTGTGTATGGAAACGTCTTCTTTTTCCTGGGTAAAGATATTTCCTCTCTGTGCCTTTGCGCGGGTAAAAAGCATGGTACCCGCACTCCCCCCACTGCCAGTGCCAGCCGAGGGGCGGTGTACTGAAGAAGGCACTTGATCATCTTGATGCTGAAAAAAGTAAGATAAATTTATTGTTTCACAAGAATGAAAATAATAAATAACAATTTTTCCCAAGGGATTTGATAGGCCCACTTACCATCTCTACAATCAAATGTTCGGGGACTCGGAGCAGACTGCAGAGCAACCTGTAACCGTAGGTCAGTGCTTGGCCTATCAGATTGAAGAAGTATTCGGTCATGTGTTAACTCTCTGATGCTGATCAGAGACCGTAAGCCAATGAAAGGAAAGTGCGCCAATTTTTAATTTTTGTGTTTTATTACTATTCCGAGGCTCGAGCCGCTGACTTCACTGGAGATCAAACTTTTTAACAAAGTTTATGTTAGAGCAGGAGTCTCAAACTCAAACTAACTGGGGGCCCGCTGGACATAGAGTCTGGGTCAGGCCGGGCTGCATCAAGTATTCAAAAAAAAAAAAAAAATGTATTTAAAGGGTTATGTTACCCAAGTCAAAATCTGGTAATCAATACTTGCTTACAATATTGTGTACAGCGACGCGCTTTCCGGAGGCGGTTCCTCTGAGAAAGATTACGGCACCGGTGATCAGCAACGCGCTCGTAAAATTCTTTTCAATGTTTGGTCTACAGAAGATTGTGCAGTCTGATCAAGGTACGAATTTTTTGTCAAAGATTTTTACACAAGTGTTAAAGACTTTGAATATTTCTCACAGAATATCAAGTGCCTATCATCCTGAATCTCAAGGTTCTTTGGAACGGTTTCATCAGACCCTGAAAGCGATGTTGCGTCGATACTGCATGGACACAGGTAAAGACTGGGACGAGGGCATACCGTTAGTTTTGTTTGCTGCTAGAGAAGCGGTACAAGACAGTTTAGGATTTAGTCCTGCTGATCTTGTTTTCGGGCATACTGTCAGGGGTCCGTTAAAGATCCTTAAAGAGGATATTTTAGATCACAAATCGAGTGTTGAAACCACAGTGTTGGACTATGTGAGTAAATTTCGTGAGCGATTGCATAAAGCTTGTACTATGGCACGAGATTCATTATTGCACGCCCAGGTGACCATGAAGAGTAACTATGATCGTAAAGCTGTTCAACGTCAGTTTAAGGAAGGAGATCAGGTGCTCGTTTTATTGCCTGTCGTTGGTTCTGCTTTATCTGCACGCTTTTCAGGTCCATATGAAGTGCTTCGGAAAATGAGTGACACTGATTATGTGATTCGTACTCCAGATCGCCGGAAGAAATCTCGCGTATGTCATGTAAATGTAGCAGTATGCATTTACGCTTCTTATTAACACACAGCTGGAGGGCGATTTAACGTTAGTGATGGGGACTTTAAATATGGCTTGTGCACGTCAGCTGGGAATACGTGACGTCATGTCCTTGTTGTCATTCCGGCTTGATGGGCAAGTGCTAGAGAGGTAAGAGCTGCAGGCCAGCGACACGTTTGCTAATGATTCTTGTGGGACGGGGTGATGTATCCACAAGTTTCCGAGGGGCGCTCCTGTAAAAAATAAAGTGGGTGAAACTTCCGGTGACGCGGCGGAAGTAGCATTCCAATGGTATTTTGTGTGTTAGTTAGCGAAGAGGCTAGCTGTTTTTCGGAGAATTATTTTACTATTTAAAGACGCAAATCTTTATGAGAGATGTCGTTACGGAGCTCAGGGACAACATGTGCTGTTCGCGGTTGTATGTATAGCCGGACTAAACTAATTTAGTGGCTTAAACGGGATTGTTTTGAACATAAGCTGAAAACGAAATCAGAGTGTTCCTGCCAACGACTGTAGTTTCCATCACCTCCCAAAAGACGACGAATCTTCCTGTGTACATTTGTTTAAATTCTTAATGTTCTATAAACTCTATCAGCATGTGTTTGGCTGTTCTCTACTGATGTTACAGCTAAACTCAGGATCAAAGCCTGTGTTGACAGAATACCAAATGTGCCAGTTAATGTATTCAAGTAGCACATTCATTTATAATTTTGAATAAACTCCAAAGCACAATGACTAAGTGTGTATTTTTTATTTTAATTGTTTGTCAGCTCGCACAACTGTCTGTCACCATGCCTTGATGAGTATTGATTATTAATAATGTTATTATAATACTCCCAATCAACTACTGCGGAGGGTAAAGGTACTGTTTTTTCACCCTTTTGAATTTCGTTGAGGTTGTGTTCCCACATCGTTAGCTAGTTTGGATCGCTAACTTGAATGACTGTCAACTGTTGAATGAACGAGTGTCAAGCATGTCAAATCGCGCTTTGTTTACTTCCAACCGGAAGTCGCGCCCACTTTTGACGCAAGGCCTCATGGGGCGTAGGAAACTTGTGGATAGATTCTTTTGTTGTAGTGGACGGGGAAATTAACCGGTATGCACTCGGCTGCGCTCCTGGTTGCGTAAAACTTCGGTGAAGGGGATGAATTCCGCGATGTGTTAATACGGTGCTGTTGCAGGTATGTTTGCAACCTCCTATATCTACTGTCTTATTCTGACCTCAAGTTCGCCTGGTGAGTTTCTTCTTTTCTTTCTCGTTTGATTTAGGTGTCTTCCATATGCCTGTATGACGTAATGGTGGGTTGTTTGTTGCTGCGGTCAGCTGCTCAACTAATCTGCCTGTGATTGTGTTCACGGATCACAATCCTTTAGTGTTTTTAGGTCGCATGTACAATCATAATCAGAGGCTAATGCGTTGGTCTTTGATGGTACAAGGCTACAATTTAGAGATCAAACACAAGAAAGGTGCTGACAATGTAATTGCGGACGCTTTGTCCAGAATTTAAGTATGTGCTCCGAAACATTAGAATGAAAGAAAGAAAAACAAAAACATGTTCTCTTGTTCATGTTTTGATGTTGTTGTTGTTGTTTTTTGTTTTTTTTTAGGGGGGAAGTGTTACGTTCCACATGTTTTTTTTTTTTGTGTGTGTTTCTGTTCTGTCTCCATTCATTGATTTCAGGTGGTGATCGAACATTGGCTGTTTGCGGGTACATGACGTGATTGTGGGTGGCGTCACCATCTGCGCAACCAATCTACTGCTCTGCTGTGGCGTTAAAAGGCCCATTCATCGATATGAAGTGAGATCCTCGCCAGATCTCATCCAACTTGCGCGTTCTGAGCACATTGTCGAAACGTTATCACGATTTACGCTATGTCTTTATGATTGATGATTAATGATTAAGTAAATGCTTTAGCCTGGACCTGAGTTTTGCTAAGACATTGAGAGATGCCTAGCTGATCTGATTACATCTTAAGCATTGAGCTCTCTGTTGCGAAATCATAGAACGAGAGGTAGGAATCATCGTGTGTTAGTTATGCGTGGAGTGTCCGCCATTATTGTATTTTTGTTTTTATTTAGCGTAGTTTAATTAAGGCGGCGTTATTCCGCTGAAGAATTCGGGTTTCTTTCTACATTTTCCTTTTGTGCAGTTAGTTTAGTGGGTATTCGTAAAATTAGTTATCAGTTATGTTTTGCTTATTTCATTAATTTGTCGACACTCTTGTTTTTCCTAATTTCTTTTCTCTCGTGTATTTTATTTATTTTTCTTCTAACGAATTTGTTATATAATTTAAGTGAACATGTTTAATTCATTCATTCAGGAGAATAAATGTTTCCTTAACGTTTAAATGATGTTTTCTGGTTGTCTTTCCTGCATCCACACACGGCAACAGTGTCTCACATAAATGTTATGTAATCATCCCCTTTTACATCTTTAAACACGTAACAGTTAGTTCACCCAAAAATGAAAATTAAGTCATTAATTACTCACCCCCATGCTGTACCAACCCCGTAAGACCTTCGTTCGTCTTCGGAACACAAATAAAAATATTTTTGATTAAATTGGGGAGCTGTATAACTACCACATTAGCTCCTAAGGGACTGCTTCTTGACGGCCCAGAAAGTCAATGAAGAAAATGTTTAAATATCCCAAGTAACTACCGTGGCTCAACTATATGTTTATCAAGCGCCGAGAATACTTTTTGTGCGAAAAAACAAACAAAAATAACGAGTTTATTCGACTATTCCTTTTCTTCCTTGTAGGCCAGAAACAAGACTTCCTTAAATTTCTATGACGCATGCGCGAGAACTGAACTGAAGTAGTGTAAGGAGATCGCAATTCTTGCGCATGCGTCGTGGAAATCTAAGGAAATCTCGTTTCTGGCCTACAAGGAAGAAAAGGAATAGTTGAATAAACTCGTTATTTTTGTTTGTTTTTTTCGCACAAAAGGTATTCTCGTCGCTTGATAAACTTATAGTTGAGCCGTCAAGAGGCAGTCCCTTAGGAGCCAATGTGGTAGTTATACAGCTCTCAAATTGAATCAAAAATATCTTCATTTGTGTTCCGAAGACGAACGAAGGTCTTACGGGGTTGGTACAGCATGGGGGTGAGTAATTAATGACTTAATTTTCATTTTTGGGTGAACTAACCCTTTAAGTATTCCAAAAATGGAGCACAACTGATCCAATCTTCTTTATTATTCACGTTTCTTATGAACTGTTCCTCTGAATTTGAACATTCCTTTCTGTGCATGATTGGTTCTTCATGAGCTGTCCTTCTGACAGTTGAAGTTAATTTTACAAACTTTCTTTGTCTTTTTCTTATACACAACATCTTTGTTGTGATGATATTCATATTTGCTTTTTATTTTCTTTATACAACACTATTATATTGACTTTTTTTCCCAAAGGCACATTTCCCTTTATTATACTTAGAAAACCAATTACTTCTGAAATACAAATAATTCTTTCTACACATGTATAGTGTCTCGGACAAATTACTGACTTTGCACATATCAAAGCAAACCTTCTTTTCATCCTGTTGGACCAAGTTCATGACATGAACTAGTTCAAAGTTCAACTTACAAATTTTAAAACTAGTTCTTTTTTTCCATATGTTGCTGCGAGCTTCTTTTTTTATTATTAGGCTATTATTATTGCCACAGCCCACCACAGATAACAATTATTTTATCGACGGGCAAAGTTTGCACAGACGTAAGATTTTCCCATCCTCACCGACCTCATAAAACCCTTTTAAATGATCTTACGACGCCTCCTCGCTCCTCAGTTCACAACCACTTGAATGAACAAGTTCACTGTAACGATCATCAGGCAGTAATACAGTAGGCTACGTTCAGTTCACGTTCGCCCAAAATATGAACGAGTTCATGAACTATCGTTCATTGAACACGTTCAGACACAACACATATTACAAGCTCAAAATGATTATTCTCACATTGTTTTAGAGCAGGGGTATCCAACATGTCACTCGCGAGCTATCAGTAGCTGTGGCCTGATTTGGTGGTGGTAGCTCGCCTTGGGCCTGTTCACAATCGCGCTCATTTTGCACGCTCAAGTACGTTTCAAATGTAGGTGCGCATCAAGCGCCGAGCGCGCTCATAATTGAAGCGACGTGCTCGTTTTTTTCCAGGCGCAGTATATTTGTACTTCGTGGTTGTCTATGGCAATTATTGACAACAAACCCAGCTGTCACGAGACTATATATGGTAGCCCATAAGGGATAAAAATAATAATAATAAAAAAAAACATGGCAAACGCAACGGCGGGCCGCACTAACATTAAACTTTAATATCAAGTAGGGGGCCACAAAATATCATCCCGCGGGCCGCGAGTTTGAGACCTCTGTGTTAGAGAAACAAAAAAATCATCTTTAAAGTTAATAAAATGGTTGCAAAAGATTGGCTTGTTAAAATGCTAAATTAAATGCAGAAACTGCGGGCATAAAATGAACATGGTTGCCTCCCAGTCCAAGGACCATGGTAAGAATAAATGCTTTGTTTGTATGATTTAAGATAATGTAATCTTAAATGGTAGCCTATAAAATAGTGTTAGTTGTTATTTTAAGATGTGTTACGGGGTTATACAAGAAATAAAGACATAATGTCTTAAACTTCAAAAGGATATTTGAATAAATGTGAGAGCTACAATTAACAAAAATAACAAAAAAAAACAAAGTAACAAAAATATGGTGCGGTTGCGGGCTATAGTGGCACACTGCAATGAATATTGCACACCTACAGTACGTCAAGTGATTGTCATAGTTCATTAACAGTGGATCATAAGCAATGCATAGCTATTGTATTTATATTGTAATTTAAATGTAGATTGTTGTAAGAGTGCCAATTTATCATGATTATTTCTGTTTTATCTAATCAGTTTGAATAAGCAGCTGGAAGCAGTAAAAACAGATATTTCAAGTAAATAGATTTTACTAGTATCAGGTTCAGCACAATACCCAGATAGCAAACTGACATTGAATCAACGTGGAAATATGACATCGAAACAACGTTGATCTGACATTGTTTTGCTCATCGAATTAACGTTGAACCAACGTCAGATGCGTCATTCTTTCAAAACTAACGGAAAATCGTTATGAAACGTTATGAAAGCAAACCAATTTTCGATTTCATTTAGCTTTGAAGAATGCCGCGTCTGACATTGGTTCAACGTTAATTCGATGAGCAAATCAACGTTGTTTCAATGTCATGAGAGACGTCGTTTCCATGTTGATTCAATGTCAGTTTGCTGTCTGGGTAACCAGTTGTTCAATATCTGTTTTTACATAAGCTTTTGTTATATTAATTATATACCCAACTATTGTGTGTGTTCCAAGACATATGTTAAAAATGTCAACTTATCATACAGTCTTAAAGCTGGGGTGGGTAACTTTTATAAAAACATTTTTTTTACATATTTGTTAAAACTGTCATTATGTCCTGACAGTAGAATCTGAGACAGATAATCTGTGAAAAAATCAAGCTCCTCTGGCTCCTCCCAGTGGTCCTATTGCCATTTGCAGAAACACAACGCTCCCGTCAGAGACAACCCAATCAGAGCCAGGAGGAATGTCTTAGCAGTGTCAATCACGTTCGTGTATGCGCTGATCACACCCCTCTCTTGCACAGCGCGAGCGCGTACCGTCGTTCAAACTCAAGATTGCCGGCGAGCTGCAGTTGTGCTTATGACGGAGAAGTACCCAAAACTGCCAATTCTTGAGGGACACCTGCTCATAAAACAGAGAGGTAAAGGGGAAAAGACAGATGACGATAAACAATCTTGTCTAATTTGTCAGCCCATTGTAGCCGCAAACATGTTGATAAAATGTCACCCACTCTGCTGCTAAGCAACAATTGAAACCTGCTAATTCACTGGCTTGACATGTTGCTGAAATAATGTACTAGCACACCTTATCTAGCATTATATATCGCTAGAATAATTACTTACATACTGTAACCTTAGTTACCGTTATATTAACGTTATCTTACTAGCTATTTATAACTTAAAGAAAGAGTGCAACATAAAGTTACATGTATTGCAAAATACATAAGGATTTGAGGACCAAGTTTGTAGTCAAAGTATGGGCCGGCCATAGTCAATGTAAAGCATATTGTTGATGTTTAGTCCCTATCAGTGAATGTGCCATAACTATCCACCGTCATCGGTGGCCCTGTTTACTAGCCTGCGCGTTCACGGCCGGCTCTGCTGTGGGGGACGAGCTGTGGAGGGAGGGCTGTAACGCAGCAGAGCAGAGAGCAAGGGGGTGGGACCTGTAGTTGTGCTTGTTCAAATTTTCAGACTAAGTCAACGTTTTCTCAAAACTCCCTACTGCAGCTTTAATATTAGAGTTGAGCCGGATACTCGGCTGAAACGAGTATCCGGTACGGATAAAGCACTTTTGTCGAGTACAAATATTATACGAGTAATACGAGTCAATATCTGTGCTCGGATAAAAAAAAGAAAAAAAAAAAGTAATGTTGAAATTAGGGCTGAGCGATATATCAATATAAAGAATATATATTTTAAATGTGATATGTAATTAGAGTTTGCGCTGCACGCCTTGCTCCAAGCAAGCTGCTTAGTGCTGACCCAGAGCTCTCTGAACTGCTCCCCGCGCCCCAGTCACTCCTTTTCCACTTTGCGTGCTTGATTAAAGCATGTTATGTTATAACATGAAATAAAGTCTTTCACCTCAGCAAAACGGACTTTGTCCTGTCAGCCGTTATACTGTAGGCTAACGTTAGTCGTAGCGCACACTCAATTGCACGCGCAAATGCGGCGGCGCGCGCTGGATCGCCTCACTGTATATAAAGTGCAAAAGAAACAACGAGCATGCAACACTGACTGTTGCGTTGTAAATAACACGAAATAAAAACAAAGCAGGTATGATTTTAATTCTATTCACCAGGAGCAGTTTCAATGTTTCATTAACAGTATTGTCTATTCACCAAGGTAACTGTCATGTCTATATTAACCCCTTAATGCCCCTATTTTTCTTTGTGTTATTTTTTATATTTTTTAAATGAATGTAATGGCTCATACCAACGTTGTATTGACAAAATAAATAAACCAATTAATAAATCACAATTACAATTCCAAGGGAATAATCTGCAATTAAGATTTTTGTCATAATCATGCAGCCCTAAGGTGAAGAAACCTGTTAATTATTTATTCATTTGATTTTGCAAATGTTCAAGTTTCAATAAAACTATACTTGTGACATGTCATATTTGGCTTTGACTGAACATTTGCTCTCACTTTGCAGAAAAAATATCGGGATATATTTTGTATATTGAAATTCAGCCTAAATATATTGGGATATGACTATTGGTCCATATCACCCAGCCCTAGTTGAGATGAAAACTCTTGTTCGTTACATTTTACTTCATATTTGCAACCACATGTGTTGTATTCATTGTTGCAAAACTTGTTCTGTAGTTCGTTGTTATCGTGATCAAAACCATTGATCTGAAGCTCAATGCTGATGCTGTCATGTAAATAGTTTTCTTATCAGCAATAAATATAACAATTTCTGATCAACCCATATCAATTGCATGCTTAAAATAACATACCGGTTAAAGCCCCGCCCATTTCAAGACTACCCGACCCACTTCCGGGTTTAGGCCCCGCCCAGTCCGAGTACAGATACAGATACAGATAATTCATATGGTTATACAGATAAAGATACAGTTAATGCTGTACTCGCTCATCCCTATTTAATATGTCCTGAAACTTCCAGGGAGTGTCGACGTAAAAGATGTGGGCGGTTGAGAAGAAGTGTTCGGACAAACTCACTTTTCTCACAATCACACTGCAGTCTGTTCACATGGATGAAGTAGGTAAGCAATGCAAATATATTGCGTAACTACAGAATTTGTCATATTACACTATTTCTATGGTGTATTTTAAGTCCATAGACCACAATTGCATTACAGTAATATGTTATCATACTTTATGGTGGCATTAAAAAAAAATATTATGATCAATCTATAGCATATATCCTATTGTAAAAACATTTCCTGTAATATACCTCACCATACTTTGCCAGATCTTACAGTAACCCAATAACTCTAAAACAAACTATTTTAAAAATTTTATCAAGTTCCGTTGACTATATTTGGACCATACTTTGAATTAGTATTTATGATGTCTTATAAAACATCTAACATAATCTTCTAGCTGAAAATTATGGCGGTGTTTATATGGGTTTGGGTTAGGTAACCCAGTTTCTGTACAGCACTACAGTATGTTGTACAGGGGGGCGTTTCCAAAAAGCATCGTATGTTGATCGTAGAGACCATTGGTGGCAATTGTTCTACAATTGTTTGACGGAATGTATATATATATATATATATATATATATATATATACTTAGAGTCTATAGTAAAAAAAATTCAAAGTATAGGATACCAGGTACAAATTATGCTTTGTGACCTGGAGGTTCATAAAGCGCACATTCTCTTTGTGTGAAAATGCAATGTTCTGATTTAATGTTAATAATTTTTGTTAATCTTTGTAGATTTGCTCAGGGTTTACATCTACGACAAGTAGACATGCTTCAAGATGGCATTGCAAAGAGCACAGCGACACTTTCCATGATGTCAAAGAAACTCAGAAGAATTTGTGTACAAAGCATGGAGAAGCACCGGGAAAAAAAGAGACAAAAAGTTGGTGGAGTCAATGTCATTGTTCACATTGATGAAAGCAAGTTTTGCCACAAACGCAAGGTAGTGTAATTTTAAAAATTTAATATTAACTTTCACTGATTTTATTCATTTTGTTTAACCTAAAGAAGGGTTATCTTATGCTTAAGTATAATAAAACAGGAATGTGTTCTTAACACAAAAATTAAATTAATATTCAATGTTTAATTCAATATTTTTTTACTTGTTTACAATACATTTTATTAAAGGGTTAGTTCACCCAAAAATGAAAATTCTGTCTTTATATCCTCACCCTCATGATTGTTCTAAACCTGCAAGACTTTTTTTTTTATCTTAGGAACATGAATGAAGAATATAGTTATAAAATATGAATGATTCCTGTCCCTCCATTGACAGCTACACAACTACCAATTAAATAAATAAAAAAAATGCATGAAGAAATTATAAAACTAAACCATGTTACTCCAGCTTTGTTTTCACAAAACACACACACATAATTTACGACCTTATTAATTTTTTTGGGTGAACCGACCGTTTAAAGATTTTCTTATTATATAAGCATAGTTATTGTGTTGTATGGAATTTAAAAGAGTTTTACATGAGAACACCTGAATAGAAATAAATTGATACATGGCTGATACAGAGATTTTCTTTAGTATTTTTTTTTCTTTAGTAATACTGTTCATGCTGTTTTTTTTTTGTTTTTTTTTTTTGTAGTATGCAAGAGGACGCTTTGGCAACACCTGGAAAAGAAAGCGAACGTGGGTGTTTGGTATACTTGAGATCAAAACTGCAAGCAGACGCCCCATTCTTCGCCTTGTGAAGAAAAGAAACAAGGATACCCTTGTTCCCATCATCAAGAAACATGTCAAACGTCAAAGTCTAGTTGTGAGTGATGAGTGGAGAGCATATGCCAGTCTTTCCCAGGAGGGCTACAAGCATGTCAGAGTCAACCATAGCCAGAATTATGTAGATCCACAAACAGTACTACATACTCAAAACATTGAGAGAGCGTGGCAAACTTACAAGAGGGAAGTTTGGCGTATGCGGGGGAATCGTTCTGAGAAGGCCTTAAAAAAACAGCTCAGCTTCATAGAGTGGACCTACTGATTAGCCAGAAGATATAAACATGGAGTCCTTGGAAGACTTCTAAAGGACATTAGGAATGGTAACCGCAGATAAATTTAGGAACTTTCTGCAAACCTTACTGTCATGAAAGGCAAAATTTATTAATTAATTATTGTTTGTAGTTTATAACTTTTGATCTTGGCCTCAGGCATTTGAAATGTTGTTGTAGACAAGTGTTGATAGAGTTTTCTTGTTTTGAAATGTTCAATAGACCTTTTTCACAAAAACCGGAAATACGTAATCGTTGTGGAAACGGAGTTCCCGTCAACTGTTAACACATCAGAAAAACCTACTCTGGGAGGAGAAAATTGATCAGAGAGTCTTCAAAACTTCGAAAAAATGTAAACTTGTCATGGTCCAGTTGTTGATGACTTTGTAAAATGCTGTGGTGATGCTTGTCTGCAGCTGATTTATCTAAGACCAAAGATATGATATTGATTTTAGAACTGAAGCTCATTCTTCCCAATATACGTTCATTAAAGGTAAGAAGGTGGAGTGTGTGGAAAGTTATTAATATTTAGGGAGTATTATTTACAATAAACTACATTTTAATGTGAATACCAGAAAGAAGTCTGTCAGTTTTATTCAACAGTTATCCAGAATTTTTTGCACTGCTGTTGCTATAGAACGATCAAAGATGAAGAAAAATTATACAAATATTAATTATTCCTTGTACACTCAGATTGTTAAATACTCAGAATGGTATATATTAATATTTTAAATTTTTATGTAGCCCATGACTGTTGTGTGTTCTTATTTATCTTGTTTTATATTGTGGTGTATATTTTATGTGCTTATTCCGCTGGATACAAATATCTTAATACAGTTGAACATGAACTAACGTTACTTCAAAAATACGCAAATCATAAAACATAAAAAATAAACAAACAACGACGGCTTATTAGTGAATGCGACATCCCGCCAGATTGCCTGAATCCATTTCCGTCGAACTTCATCGACAGGGAACTGACGAGGGAAGGAATGAAAACGACAGGTATGGCTGCTTTTGGGAATAACAAAAAAGATCTGTACGCAACAACTCTCACTAGTTGCCTTCGGCGCTATCTGTTATGAATGGAGCGGAAGAAGATTACCACGACAATTGCGTATTTCCGGTCACAAATACGGAAGTTGTGAGAAAGGTCTATATAATGTCACATAATCAGACGTGATCCTGATACCCTAGTAAAAATGGGTTGTATTATTTGGAGTGTGTTTTTATTTTATTTTTATTATTATTTAATAAAAGTGATTTTTTTTCTCTGATGTGCTGCCTATAGTGTTTATTCTTCTTCAGTCAGGTATGCAAAACTGTTCTCATTTTAAATCGTAATTATGTTGCATATAATTAATGGAAACCTGTACGCAATCTGTTGATAGCTTATAGACTTTCTACTGATATCAACTGTTTTTCACTTTAATTAGATAGTCGTAAGTTATATCTTCTAACGCTTAGTGGAGAATGTCTATTAATAGTCTACTGATCATAAACAATATATTTGTTGACAAGAAACAGATAAGCAAGTAATCTTTAGTTGATTATCAACAAATGATAAACTACATTACCTCGTTACCTCGAGGTACGTTACCTCGGTTGAGTGGCCTGACTTCAACACCTACCTTATAGAGAAACCGATCGTAAACTGAGGCATATAAATCTTTAGATGCCTATATGGTCCTGTACAAGACTTGTGTGTACGATCCGCAGTTCTGCCGAGCCAGCGCCGAGACCACGACAATGTAAAGAGTGACATTACAGTGCGATTTTAATGATGTGAATATTTTCTAGAAATAAAAGTTCCAGATACAGCATATTCATTTTTCATCAATTCTTCAAAACCAAACAACACAACAAGATGACATTTAATAATAGTAACAATTATTTAAGCTCCTTATTATGTAGTTGAATCTGTGCTGTTTTGCATTGGCCGCCTCCAGTTTTCACTTTGTTTTGCCTCCAGGTAGCGCCGTGACGTAACTGTGACGTCGGCGCAAAAGGGATCTATAAAGAATTACAATAGTCCAGTTGAGATGACAGAAAGCATGCATCACCCATTCAAAAGCTTGGGGACTTAGAAAGGGCTTAACTTTAGTCAGCATACGCAAATGGAAAAAACACGATCTGACAACAGAGTTTACTTGCTTATCCATTTTCAAGAGATTATCTACTGAAACACCCAGATTCTTCACACAGGTACTTAGTGGCAGAGAAAGTGTATATGCTTCAGGGAGGTGGTTAAAACCAGTGTTGGTCAAGTTACTTGGAAATAGTAATTAGTTACTGATTACTTCTCCAAGAAAGTAATCCAATTACTTTACTGATTACTTATTTTCAAAAGTAATTAGTTACTTTACTAGTTACTTTACTAAGTTACTTTTAAAAAACATAATGCACGACCTGAATACGCTAAAGCATAGACCTTTCAGCCTAATTCTATTCTTTCTGCATATTCCATCATCTAAAATGTAATCAAATTAAACATTCTCTTTTTTTAAACTTGTTTTATTTGTTTCAATATTTTAACTTTATGCACATTGCATCAAGACAACAAAATTAAATGCAACAGTCTCAGACTAGAAGAAAATTGTTGAACATTTAACATTTAGATATTTTCTGCACATTCCACCATTTTAATGAAAAAGACAGCCCTGCTTCTGTTAATATAAATTTCTACATGTTCCAGCATATAAAATAAATATATTTTGTAAAATCCTTCATTTGAATAGATGTAAAAATAAAATAAAATCATGAAAGTCGCTCCTGACTATATTACAGTGTATTAACACTTACGTCTTTTAACAGTAAATTGCAGAGAGGAGTAAAAATTAGTTGATCAAAACAGAAAATGCTGTTGCATGCCGTATTTTGGCTTCAAGTTTTTTTTTTTTTTTTTCGGAGTTAAACAGTCAGCATGTAGCCGCAGCGGTCATGTCAGATGGGGGAGTTTCACATTCCTGTACCGGCTTGCTGCTTTACGTGTGAGACTGTTTCGTGACATGCTTGCTCAGATTTGAGGGAGAATTTTGACATTCTCCAACGGGGGTCCAGTTTCCAGATCAGGATGCTCTCTGCATAGTACGCAAGTCTCTCTCTTGCTCTCCTCGTCTTGCGCGCGATACGAAGTTTGGACTTTGGAACACAGTCTCGCATGTGCGCTCGCTCTAGATTCCGGGAGATTTTAACTAATTTGCGGTATAACTAGTCAATCACAAATGTGGCTCAACGGTTAGATTTATAGATAAACTCATCTTTCAGGCATTTGACCGACGGGATTGACACATCAGCGTGAGAAATCGGGGGTGTGTCGTGTGAGCGTGTCTGAGAGCTGGCAGCTCGGCTGCTCTCTCCCGCGCTCTAGTCGTCTCTCATTGATGTCGCGGCGCTCATACATCATTTTTATTCACGCACGACTCATGTCACGAGACAGTCTGACTAAACAAAATCACGGTTAACTAACGCAGTAACGCAGGCTGTTTACGGGGAAGTAACGGTAATCTAATTACTGTTTTTTCAATTGTAATCCCTTACTTTACTCGTTACTGGAAAAAAGTAATTGGATTACAGTAACGCGTTAATTCTAACGCGTTACTGCCCATCAGTGGTTAAAACTACTTTTAGAGGGAGCAAAGAGTATAAGTTCCGTTTTATTTTCATTTAGCTTTAGGAAGTTTGCAGATATCTGCCCGTTAAATAGGCACATAAATCTGAATGTCGACTGCATAGCAGTGAAACGACACATCATATTTTTTAAATATAGAACCCAAAGGGATCATATAGAGGGAAAACAACGTAGGGGCCAGGATTGAGCCCTGAGGGACCCCCCATCGAAGGTGAACAACAGAGGACATAGAGGAGCCAAAACGAACAGAGAATCTTCGGTCTATCAAATATGATCTAAACCAATTTAGTACTGTTCCTTTCAGTCCCACATCGTATTCGAGTCTAGACAAAAGAATATCGTGGCCCACCATATCAAAGGCAGAACTAAGATCTAAGAGCATTAAAATTATAGTATATTCAGCATCTGTTGTCAGATAGATGTCATTAAAAACCTTCAAAAGTGTTGATTCAGTACTGTGGAGTGCTCGGAAACCGGATTGAAACTTCTCATATATAGAATGTGAATTTAAATAAGAATGCAGTTGGTTTGATACAACTTTTCCTAGAACTTTTAAAATAAAAGGCAAATTGGAGATAGGCCTATAGTTATTCAGAATAGCAGGATCAAGATCTGGCTTTTTAAGTGATGGAAGAACTAAGGCATTTTTGAGATCAGCTGGGAAGATCCCTAAACTAAGTGATTTATTAACCCTTTAAAGCCTGACACATTAAAAAAATGGCAGAAAATTATATATTTGGAAATTAGATGTTTATTAAGCCTTGAATGTCTTTGTTTATGCAGTATTTTCAATTTGGATATTTTTAGACTTCTCTGTGCATGCTCTTGGATATTTTTAGACTTCTTTGAGGGGTAACCCATAGACCTCCATTATATGACTGATAGACACGAACGGTTTGACCTAAAAATATCCAAATTGAAAATACTGTGGAAACAAAGACACCAACATCTTGGATGCCCTTGGGGTAAGCTAAAACATATTAAAAATTAATTTCAAAGTGAACTATCCCTTTATTGGTGCTTTATGTCTGTAATGTCAAATTGCAGTAATGTTATCTACTTTATGACTACCACAAAGTGAAATAAAAGGACTGGAAAAAAGATCTATGTTAAAAAAAGAGAGAAAAACAGACAAAAATGTTTTATGTTTTCAAACTGTTAAAGGCATCTAAAATATACACTTTTTTGTATCTAAAATATACACTGTATAACTATACACTGTAAGCAAAACGTTCCCTAAAAGCCTGATGTATCAAATTTGATACACAATTTCCAACACGATTTACTTGTAATTTAACAATTAAATTATTAAGTAATTATGCATTATTTCAATTCAGAAAGTGTTCAATTAATTATATCAGGCACAATCCAATATTATTTTTTAACTTAACAACTTGAAATTAGCCTTTATTTTCCTGCTGAAATCATCTGGCTTGATCCAATCGCGGCGGCCATTTTGAAAAGCTAAAAAATCACCCCTCTACTGCCTGCAGTACAGTGAAATTCCACAAGATGGCAGAAAACACGTATGAAAATAGATACAACAGGTTTTCAAAGAAAGTATTGCTCTCACCCATTTAATATATGTCTTAGAAACTCGTGTATCAAATATGATACGTGCGGCATTAAAGGGTTAACAATAGTAAGTAAGCTTGATCCTATTGTGTTAAAAAGTTGTATTAGACTACGAGGTGGAATAATGTCTAGTGAACAAATTGTAGGTCTAAGATGGGTAATAATTTCTTGTAGTTGTAAGATAGATATAGATTCAAATTCATGACAGACTGAAGAGCATGGAGACAGCATAAATGTAGTGCTTTCAGTGTCCTAATTGTTCTGAATTTCGTCAGTACCTGGCCTTTGATTTTCTATTTTATTAGAAAAAAATCTAAGAAAATCATCACCGTTTAGGTGGGAGGGTACCGGATATGCTTTGGTAGGTGGATTTAAAGCAGAGTTTATAGCAGAAAAGAGTAACTTTGGCTTTTGTCTGTACTTTTCAGTTATTTGTGAGAAGTACAGACTTTTTGCCCTCCTAACTGCAGTTTGAAAGTCAGATAAGGCATCTAGTAATACACCTGAAGTCTATGCTTTCTCCACCTTCGCTCAGCCTGTCTACATAGCCGTCTAGTACAGTCTCGTTCAGCCACGGCTCAGTCTTTTTCTTTAAAGGAAAACTCCACCGTTTTTTGAAATAGGGCTTATTCACATCCTTTCCTACATTTAGATATGTGTGCAAATGCATTTTTGTCTCAGTGCATGCATTGTTTTATTTTGACAGGGTCGGCGCTAGCTTAGCTTAGCACAATGAATGGATTCATTTGTTGCCAGCTAGCATGTCCTGAGTAAAAGTGATTAAAAAAAATAAACAAACCCACTGTAACAAAGTTCAGGGAAGAAGGAGGCAGGAACCGGATAATAATAATAAAATAAAACTTTATTTAAACAAAATAAACAAACAAAATACCTGCCAGCAGCCCCTCACGGACGACTGCTGGCTACCGAAAATAAAATATAAAATACCGGCCAGCAGCCCCTCGCGGACGACTGCTGGCTTACCAAATAAAATATAAAACACAAACAAAAGCAGGCCTGTTCCTCTCTCGATCATCCACTCCGTCGCTCCCCCTTTATGGCTCCGCTCCTTCGTGAGAGATGCGAGACCGGTGTGCCTCGCAGGTGCTGCTCATTAGCAATCGCACCACCGGCCTCGCGACTTTCTCTCACGTCCCTCGGCCGTCCTGCTCACCACATACCCCCATCACCCCTCACAGGCCGGGGGGTACACCCGAGACTGTGCCTACTTCCCCCCCGGCGGCGGCGATCCCTGGGGGGTATGGATCGACGAGCCGAGGGAAACGGAGACGGAAGCCTGAGGAGCGACGGACACGAGAGAGGGGAGAGAGGAAAAAAAAAAAATAGTCCGGCTCCCACAACGCGCTGCCATCTTGTCCCTCACCAGCTGGGCGATCTCCTCCGCGGTGCCCGGCGCCGACGCTGGATGGCCCTCGGTGAACGCCTCGACGCTCCCCGCCCCCGGTGGACGGCGACGGCTCCTCGGGTGCCTTGGGCAGACGGCAGGAGTCCCCCGCTCCCTGCTCCTCCCCTTCACTGGCGGATGGCAGCAGGCTCCGGCCCACGGCAAGCGGAGGTGACTCCTCCTCTCCCTCCCGAACGGCAGCCGCCCCTCCATTTTCCAGGCGGTCGGCGGCGAGCTCGGGCGTCCCACTGGCAACTCATCCCAGCGCCCCGCCTCGAGCGTCCATGGCCGCGAGTCCCCCGCTCCCCGCGAGTCCCCTTATGCGGCGGACGGCAGCAGGCTCCGGCCCACGGCGAGCGGCGGCGACTCGCGCACCATGCTCGATGGCACCGCGGATTCCCCACAGCGGCGAGGACCCTCGGACAGCGCGTTCCTCCCTCTTCCCGGGTTTCGGCACCAGTGTAACAAAGTTCAGGGAAGAAGGAGGCAGGAACCGGATAATAATAATAAAATAAAACTTTATTTAAACAAAATAAACAAACAAAATACCTGCCAGCAGCCCCTCACGGACGACTGCTGGCTACCGAAAATAAAATATAAAATACCGGCCAGCAGCCCCTCGCGGACGACTGCTGGCTTACCAAATAAAATATAAAACACAAACAAAAGCAGGCCTGTTCCTCTCTCGATCATCCACTCCGTCGCTCCCCCTTTATGGCTCCGCTCCTTCGTGAGAGATGCGAGACCGGTGTGCCTCGCAGGTGCTGCTCATTAGCAATCGCACCACCGGCCTCGCGACTTTCTCTCACGTCCCTCGGCCGTCCTGCTCACCACACCCACGTAATTACTTCTTGTGTCCTGCGTATTCACAACGAGTACAAATAGCGACGCAGATTAACACTAGGCGATTTCCTAGGCAGATATTGACTTGGGACTATATTAGGGGGAAGCACAGGCGAAGCACTCCTGCTCAGGTGAAGCACTGCTACTCGGGCGCAGAGACGTCATGCAACACATGAAATCCCACGTCTTACATAAACAAACCGGTGTTCAACGCGTCAAAAAAACAGAAGAAGAAGAAAAACATAGTGGCGTGACCTGCACCGAGTGTCTTCCCTTTACGATTATTTATTTTAATTAGTTATAGCAAACATGGTAATTACATGCATAGCGAAAGGTTGTGACAACAAACAAAGAACATTTCATACCATCATCTAATGTTTCATACCATCATCTAATGTTGAACTGCGTAATAAATGGCTAGCTGCTCTGGAGATATGTACAACAACGCCACTCTCCAAACTAAAACAGTTTCGCGTTTGCGAAGAGCATTTTGGACCCAAGGATTACTATGAAAAAATGGAGTATGCATACAGAAAGACGGTTTTACGTCTGAAAGATACGGCCGTTCCTTCAATTTTCAAAACACAGGCAGAACAAAGTGCACATGTAAGTTGTATTTTATTACTCTCTTCCTTATGTTTATCTGTATCTTTATTCTGTTCTAAGATCTATGCTGAGAAGCAGTATATAGACTACGAACCTCAGGTTTAATTCCTCCTGTTTATCATGAACAACCTGTTATCGGTACCTATAAATTGAAATGACTTTGGGCTAAGTTAGCTATATTTCTCTCACAGTTACACTTAGGAGGTTTTTTATAACTACAAACATATAGACCAAAGCTGTTCAGTCTTCATTGTTTATGTAAAACACACACATACACACTAATATATAATATTATAGATCCTGTACTTTCACAGAAGATGAATCAGTTGACTGAGTAGTACATGGACACTGGTAGTAACTGTAAAGAATGTAGGCTGTAGACCTTTACTTCCAATATAAAACACTGATAGTGTCCAGGCTCTAATTTCATAATGCCTAATCAGTCCTTTGACACTACCTTCAACTTGTTCTAATGACTGGCAATAAATATCCAATATGACATTGCATTCATGTGATTTTGAATCATGTTCCTGTATGTTTTGCCGTTGAGGAGTAACACTTTTCATTTATTGTGACAACCATCTATCAGGGTGCGCTGAGTGATGTACTACAAGAGCTATCAGAACCAGAGGAATCCTTTAGCCAATTTGCGGGTTTACCACAATCAACCCCCCAGAAATCCCAAACGGCCAAGTTCAAGGTTCCATTGCCTGTGCAGCTGATGACTTCTGGTCAGATATCAACATGTACAAAGCCATGTATTGCCCTTGCACCCACATGGACACAACAATCGGTAGGCTAGTGAACCCTTTTTGATGTAATATTTACATGTACTTCATGAATGCAAAAAATACTAAATAAAATGAAATATATTTCTTTTGCAGGACATTGCGTCTTCGTCCACCATGACGGCTGTGTGCGGTTCAAGAATGAGTCTAACCTTTGATGTGAGTTGCCAAGTTTCTCTTTGATTCATGTTTGAAGTTATGAAAAGGTTACAGTTATTGTTTAGTTATTCTGCTGGCATTTACATGAAATGCGTTACAATGCAGGCATAGAGCAGTCAAATGATTGCTAGTTTACTCTTAGTCAGTTTTATGTGAGGTTACAAGCACATTGTACTCAAACACTAAAAATGCAAATGTGTGTAACAACAAAATAAATCAATGTGGATTTGTCAATAGGAAACACACAATATTGTTTCCAGTGCAATGCACCGTAAAAAAAAAATCCTAATTTCACAGAAAATAACTGTGATTTTTGACGACCATTTTCTTTCATTTTAAATTGTACTCAAAACACTGCAAAATTACAAATAATATCTGGAAAATAAAAATGCAGCTGATATTTTAGGTATTGTTACATTAAAGAAAAAATTCCAGTCATTCACATTTTTTTTTACAGTAATTGATTGTATTTTTCATACTGTATTTTTCTGTTTTCTTAAATTACATAAACATTTATGTAAAATTACAAATATAATCTGTAATTAAATGGTAACAAAACAGTTAAATGATTACATGACTGTAGCTCAAAAAACTGCAACATTAAAGTAAAACGTCATAAATTAAATAAACTGAAAAACACTGTTATTTACAGGTATTTCCTGCATTATTATGATCAAATACCTTCATTGTAAAAAAAATCATAAAAAAATGGTCAAATGACTGGCAACAAAGGCTGCCAAACAAAAACCATAAAATTAAAGTAAAATATTCAAATTTAAATAAACTGAAAAAAACACTGTTATTTAAAGGTATTTCCTGCATTATTATGATCAAATACCGTCATTGGAAAAAAATCGTTAAAAAAGGGTCAATTGACTGGCAGCACAGGGTGCCAAACAAAAACCATAAAATTACAGTAAAAATATGTTAATTTAAATAAAAATTTGACATCACCATGATTGAGATGAGTGTTTGCTTTAGTTGAGCTCTTGACCTTTATTATATGTTATTAGTTTTACTCTGCCTGCTTTAATTATGTTTTCAACATACATTTGTTATAGCATTGAAAGCGGGAGAAAATATCAGGCAGCTGATGTTGGTCAGTTATTGGTGATGTTATAGTCATCATTTGGTGACCTGATTCACTGATATGACAGAGAAATCTGTTGTGAGTGTATCTGTTGTGATTACATTGTAAATAGGTGTACTTAAGTTTTAGATTAAATCTAGGATTGTCGTATTTTTCCCATGAACCTTGTTATATTGAAACAATATTAATTAAGTGATTCATTTAGTGATGATTGAGCATTATCGAAGACACATGGCGATAACAAGCAGAATCACTGAAGGAGAAAATCACAAATTGTAAGCCACCGTTATGGCGATCAGTGTTTGCTTTAGTTGGGCTCTCGGCACTTATACTTTCACATTTTGTTTGTCTGCTGTTATTGATTTATAACAGGCAAATGAACAAAGAAAAGTGGGATCTGACAGAGTTGGTTATTTTTTGATATAATCATACTGTGATCTAAATGAAACCTATTCAGATGATTCGGTTTAACTTGTTCGCAACAGTTTAGTGGTTCTGCAGCATAAGATAATCTGTATTTTTTTATAATCCAAAACATGTAATAAAAATTGTTCTGATCAAATCCCTTTATCTTTAGTTAGAAACACAGACATCAATAATCAGCCTGTGTATCTCAACCGCGGTGAGAATAATAATCCTTGTTGCCACCAATCACAACTCATTCATGGCTCCCATCATGCATTGCGGTATGAATAAATTATGATCTGAATTGTCTATGTAATTTACTTTTCCTAATTGAATATTCTGCTCACCACCATTGTTGAGAAGCATTGACTGAATCTTGATATCTGTCTGTGCCTAAAAGACAGACTTTCTTTTTTGTACAACTTTTAAGCTATCCATTATATCATATCTCAAATTCTGGGTATTTATACAGAATCACAGTTATAATGTAACCAACAACATAAGTCACAAACATTAAGTTCAAATAATGATTGTCATAATATAACAAAAATTATTAGATAATTTTTTTTTGTTCATCTGGCAGGTATAACTCAGATGGAACAGCAAATTAAAATATAAAGTGTATAAAATAAGGGTCAAGAGCCCAACTAAAGAAAACACTCATCTCCATAACGGTGGCTTACAATTTAAGATTGTCTCCTTGTGATTCTGCTTTAGGTGTCTTCAATGATGCTCAATCATCACTCAATTAATCACTTAATTATCTCATTAACTTTAACACTCTTGAGTGTGTACTCCTGTATCCCAGGAGTGTTAAATTAACACTGACTGAGTTTTTGCTGTGACAAAGAACCGTAGTTGGCTGACAAGCTGAGCCACAGTGCATTTAAAATCAGGTGATATCACTAAGCATTCAATTACATGAAAAACATTACCATTAATAAGTGATCAGATCTTCTGAACTGAGATTCTCTTGGACTCCTACCAAAACAAATATGTATCAATTATGACACTCAGTTAAAGCAGCCAGAGAAATAGTAATATTAAAAGCAAAGGGTCAAGAGCCCGACTAAAGCAAACACTGATCTCCATTATGGTTTTATATTTGTTTATTTGTTTATTATTTTACATAAAAAATCAACTTCTAAACATCTGTCTCAGTAAGAATGTTAGTATGCAATAAATAAAGTCTGGATTCTTTCTGTATGGTGTGTTTTGTGGGTCACCATTGTGTTGAAGAGTAGAGCCTGTGCTTCAGTTCAGGATGAACAGAATAAAACTGATGAAATGCTGCATGTTCCTTTATTTAACTGACAGTAACTGTGTAATTGCTGATGCAGTGATGTATAGTGACAGAAAATCATACATCACCTACATGTTTCTTAATAAAAAGTTCAGGAAATATGTGAAATAACTGTGTTTCTGTTAAAGAGCTTAATGAAGATTTCTACTTTTGCACTTATTTAAATTAGGCTATTTTACATTAATTTGATGTTTTTTGTATGGCAGCCATTGCTGACAGTCATTGACTGTTTTTTACTATGAACTGTATTTTACTATGATCATAACAATGCATTGTTTTTATAGTTAGAGTGTTTGATCGTAATAATCCAGATAATAGCTGTAAAATAACAGTGTTTTTCTGTAAAACAACTTAATTTATATTAGGATATTTAACTTTATTTTTACGGTATGTATTTGGCACCCTTTGCTGCCAGTTATTTGACCCTTTTTTTACGATTTTATTTTTTACAGTGTGGACATCAGCTCAACATCTGCCTTAGATGTCAGCATGATCTCAGAGACAGCTACTGACCCAGAGGACATCAGTTTTGTTCCTCTGTCAAGCCCCTCCACCTCCACCACAGGAAGCTCAGCAAGTCTGTCTGGACCACACCGAGGATGGAAGGAAAGGAAGTGGATGGTAAATGAGTCCAAACTAATGGAACTCTTTCAAAAATGTACAATTTGTGGAGTAGCAATGTGCGACCTCAACCACAACATAAAAAAATTTGCCAGCAGAATACAAATCACATGGAAATGCAACAATGGACACAATGGGGAATGGGAGTCAAGTCCCAATATTCGGGGAATGGCTGAAAATAATCTCCTCTCAGCAGCAGCCACACTTTTCACAGGGGCAACGTACTCAGACATTGCTGACTGGGCTGGGCTATTGAATCTTCAACTACCACAAAAATCTGCATTTTATACCATACAGTCAAGCTACCTCATTCCTGTCATTAGCGAAGCCTACAAGAAGCAGGAAAGCATCATCAAAGCCAGACTCATCTGCCAGACTCTGGATGGTGAGGGTGTGCATGTCTGTGGGGATGGGAGGAGTGACAGCCCAGGGCATTCGTGCAAATACACCACATATTCATTCATGGATAACTCTACCAACCAGATTGTTGTTTTTGATTTGATTCAGGTAAACAAACAAACAAACAAACATAAACAGTCAATAATGGACACAAACCCTTATTAAATATGGTCTGAAATGACATTGTGTAACCTTGTCTCCCTTAGGTGACCCAAGCTAAAAATTCTGTCGCCATGGAACCAATGGGTTTCAAAAAAGGTCTGGATAAGCTTTTAGATGAAGGGATTAATGTGAAAGTGGTGACCACCGACGGACATCCCTCCATCAGGAAGATGATGCGAGAGGACTATCCGGACATCGCACACCAGTTGGACCCATGGCATGTAGCAAAAGGTTAGCCTATTAGTCTAATTACATGCACAACCCCTAATACTTATTATCCTTTGTTCACTTTGATACTCTGTGTTTGACAGGTACCATTGGAGAAAAACAATTTGTATGTGCATTGTATGGGGACCATTTTCATTCTAACATTTTTCTGTTCTAATTCAGGAATAAAAAAGAAATTGGTTATGGCATCTAACCGTAAACATTGCAAGGACCTTGCTCCGTGGGTAAGAAGCGTGAGCAACCATATGTGGTGGAGCTGC
Source organism: Pimephales promelas (assembly GCF_016745375.1). The sequence goes on from NW_024121566.1 coordinate 1,837,960, forward strand.
AGCTCCTCTAAAGGAGATATAAATGTACAAGCTCATTGAATAGATGTAAAATGCACAGCACAACTGCTATCATCACAGACAGTTGACACAAACAACATTATAGCACACATTTTTTCATATTCAGTTTGAAATGAATGTAATGTAATGTCCAATAAAATTCTGTTTGTGCTCTAATGTAATTATCAGGAGTTGCTTAGACGATGGACGTCCATCCTCCATCACATATGTGGTGTCCATCGATGGAAGAAAAACGGAATTGAATACAAGTGCTACCACGCTGACCTCACATCAGATGAACAAAGGAAAAAGAAATGGTTGCCTCAGGACTCACCTGCATACAAAGCTCTCTGTGAAGTTGTGTTGAACACGCGTCTACTGAAAGATCTGGAGCAAATGACGCTGTTCAAGCACACAGGTATGTCTAAGTTGTCTCTGGTCTGCACAAAGGGGCACTTTACAGCCCCCCGCCCCCCCCCTCCCTCTCCCCCCCATCAATTTTGCTTTATGTTTTAATAGGACAACTCGAGGTGTTCCACAACGCCCTGCTGAAGTACTGCCTAAAGCGCCTGCATTTTGAGTACCAATCCATGCAGGCACGCACAATGTTGGCCATTATGGACCATAATGAAAATCATGAGTCACCACGACAACCGGAAGCAACAACAAGTGGTAAGTATCAAAAATATACCAATTATAAGTTTTCCTATGAGCAATTGAATATTGTTACTTTTCATAGCTAAAACGGAGAAGTTGCACCATGTTTTACATTCCAGCAATAGAAATGTCTACTTATTTTCAAATAATATCTGGCCTTGACTTATATCTGACCAAATTAATGTTTTAGAATTAACAATGCTTGTTCTAGTAATGGATATCCGACTGAAAAACAAATTTTTATAACTTACCCATGACCATTTTAATTTCAGGCCTACAAAGACACGACATTGTGTACCAAAAACAGGCAACTTTCAGAGATGGCCTTATGGAGGATGTTGTTGAAAGAAGACTAGACCCATCCATCAAATATAAAGACTCCTCATCTCGCATTCGAGTCCCGTGTCTGGCAGCAAATATTGGCCTCTATCCAAAACCCAGCAAGGAGGATGTCATAGAAGGCCACACATCAAGATTTAAATCTTAGATTTAGACCCTCAGTTCCTTATCCAAATCATATTTGTGTAGTTTATTTTTTTCTTTCAGATGTTTATTCATAATAATAAACAACATTTTTCTCATTTTTCCTGTTTTCTCTTGTTATGGTGAATCAGCATGCACATTGACTTAGATCTGATACTTCTATGGTAAAAGCTGTTTTGTAATAGATTACCACAGTTTATTGAATCAAGTAAACAGAGATGACTGGATTCTAAAGAGTTTATTCATGATATCAAATCAGTTACAACATATTTATTGCCTCCTCTGCCTCTTGGAAGCCAATATATATACCATTCTCTGAGGGAAATTTTTTACGAATAGCAACGACCACACATGATGGCAATGGTGTTCGATTTCCTCTGCCCAATGACTCTCCCTTCAGGGCCCACTCCAGCACAACACGATAAGCCACCAACCTATATTGCCTGTGAAAACAGCAACTCTGAGTGAATACAGCAAGGTATAATATCGGTCGATCTATACTTGTGTCATGTTTACATTAATTACTTACTTTGTGGACAGCTGTCCATTTGGTCCATCCGTCGTGGGGCGTTTTTTCCAGTTCACCTTGTCACACCAGAAAAAAAAACCGAGTACTGCAGGATGGATCAGCGCCGTAAAATCCTCGGTAGCTGTGACACAACTGCGGCCACGCTCGAGGCTGGCCATCGATGGCAGTAACTGGTCCCACTCTCCACAGCACAAACACTCCATTTCAGTCGGCATAGGTTGGCATATTCCGCCACATTCACACCACCAGTTCGTATTGGCTCTCATCCTCACGTCCTCAGGCTGTTGAGCGATCTCAACCTCCTCCTCCTGTCGGTCTAACGTTAGTTCTAAAGCACGCAGCTCCTCTTCTGTAAACTCCGGTTCAAATTGGTATGGCTCTGGCTCTTTACTGTCTGAGAAGTCACCCTCTTCGTCTCTAACAAAATCAGCCATGTTCATCGCGAGTCTATTCAAGCCGGTATGTTTACGGAAGTCGTTACTCGTGGGATTTCATGTGTTGCATGACGTCTCTGCGCCCGAGTAGCAGTGCTTCGCCTGAGCAGGAGTGCTTCGCCTGTGCTTCCCCCTAATATAGTCCCAAGTCAATATCTGCCTAGGAAATCGCCTAGTGTTAATCTGCGTCGCTATTTGTACTCGTTGTGAATACGCAGGACACAAGAAGTAATTACGTGGGTTTGTTTATTTTTTTTAATCACTTTTACTCAGGACATGCTAGCTGGCAACAAATGAATCCATTCATTGTGCTAAGCTAAGCTAGCGCCGACCCTGTCAAAATAAAACAACGCATGCACTGAGACAAAAATGCATTTGCACACATATCTAAATGTAGGAAAGGATGTGAATAAGCCCTATTTCAAAAAACGGTGGAGTTTTCCTTTAAGCGTTTGGGTTTGAGTGGGGCTACAAAATCCAAGACACTTATACAAGTAGAGTTGAAACGGTAAAAATGTTCATCCAGATCAATATTCAGAAGGGAGCTGTCTAAATGTTCTTTATCACAGATGTTTTTATACATCTGAGAAAAGTTGGATGTAGTGGTTGAATTTAGTGTCCGGGACCACTGTACTGGCTTATGCATTGGAATTAACTCAAGGACCAAAGGTATAGAAAAAATTATTGGCTTATGATCAGAGAAGTTAAGTTCGCTCATTGTTAAGTCTGAGACAGATAGTCCATGTGTTAAAATCAAATCTAATGTGTGGCCCTGTACATGAGAAGGGCCATCTACCCATTGAGATAGTTCAAATGATTCCATCAGATTAACAAATTCCTTTGACAAAGAATCATTCCCACAGCAAATATGAATGTTGAAATCACCGAGGATTAACAGTCTATCATATTGTGTTACAAGTTCACTTAAAATTTCAGCAAATTCACAGATAAAATCTGTTGTGGATTTCAGAGGGCGATATATAAGTGCCACCACAACCGCATTTTCTACAGTTAATTTAAATAGCTGTAATTCAAAGCTTTTTAATGCATTGGTGGGCAGTGACTGGCAAGAAAATTTGTTTTTAAAAACAGAAACTAATCCTCCACCGCGTCCCGTCGGCCGAGGGGAGTTTAAAAATAGATAGTCCTGAGTCTCATCTATTTCACCAGAACATACCAACTATAGCCTATTCGACAGGGCCCTATAGACTGTTTGTGGACAATACATTAAAAGGTCATATTTCATAAATACAGTGCTTATATGGTCTCCACTGCACACAGGCACCACAATACAACACACTGATGTACAGTGCAGCCATTAATTGTGTGTTATTAGCCTAAAAATGGACTGTCCAAAGACAGCCAACAGGGATCCTGTCAAATAAGTTGCAGATGGGCACAATATGTAGTCCCATTGGGACTCTCTTGTGCCCACCTGCAACTTATTTGACAGGGTCCCTGTAAGCTGTCCGTAGACATGTCATTTTAAGGAATGTTATGCATAATTGTGAACTGTAAAGTACACCAACATGTCTGATTCTGTTTCCTGTGCACTGTACTGCAGGTTTTAAGCAATAAAATATGTACATTATGAATTATGACCTAATAATGCATTGACCACGAGCAGCCTATTAGGTCCCATCAAATAAGTTGCAGGTGGGACTCTCCTGTTCGTGGACAGTACATTAAAAGGGCTGCCTTTTAGGCCGTCCGCGGACCCCTTCCCTAACGTGGCAGCCTAAAGGGCGTAAGGTAAAAAATGAAGTGGACGTCAAAATCTCAAAAATGAAGTTTATTACAGCATAGCACGAAGCACCTTGGGTTCACCGGCGTCAGAATGAACCCAGAACATCCAAATCTTAAACCTTTTATCCTTAAATGTAAATTGAGGATAACAACAAAAGTGGTCCCTCTGTGCCCACATCTTTGATCTTCTTTCAAATAAGAATGGTCAAATGTTTAGGAGTAGAGTAACTTTAGAAATGTACAAATCTGTCTTGATGTAATTTCTGTCCACCAAAATACGTTACTGTTGTAAAGGCGGCAGATTTGATATGAAGTGTATGTGTGCATTGTGTAAATATTGATGGTAATGTATACTATGGAATGCCAAAGCAGACTAAATTAAAAATAAATAAATAAATACATAAATATACAAAGAAATGTAAAAAAGCAAAAATACATAAAAAATACATAAATAAATATGCAAAGATATGTAAAAAACGTTCAAATAAATAAGTATTTATACTTTTATTTCCATTTTTATGTATAATTGTTTTTTCACACATTTATTTATATATTTATTCATTTATTTATTTCCAATTTTATTTATTTCCACATTCATTTATGTCTACATTTAATTATTTCCACATTTATTTATTTTCATTTATATTTATTCCAACGTTTCTTTCTCCGTATGCTAATGAGGGGGCTGTGTTTTAACTCAGACATCAGCAATCGAGTGGCAGTGCTGAAGCTTTGAGGCCACAATGACACCTTGTGGTGTGTGACCAAACAAGAGCTGTGCAGGCAATATCACATTTTAAGTCATGTATATCCAGTGATGGGCAGTAACGCGTTAGAAGTAACGCGTTAGAAGTAACGCGTTACTGTAATCAAATTACTTTTTTCAAGTAACGAGTAAAGTAAGGGATTACGATTGAAAAAACAGTAATTCGATTACTGTTACTTCCCCATAAACAGGCTGCATTAACCGTGATTTTGTTTAGTGAGACTGTCTCGTGACATGAGTCGTGCATGAATAACAATGATGTATGAGCGGCGTGAAAGATGACTGCCAACTCTCACACAAGCTCACACGCCACACCCCCGATTTCTCGCGCTGAAGTGTCAACACGTCGGTCAGTTGCCTGAAAGATGAGTTTATCTATAAATCTAACTGTTGAGCCACATTTGTACTTGACTATTTATACCGCAAATTATTTAAAATCTCCTAGAATCTCCTGGAGTCCAAAACTTGTAGCGCGCACACGATAGAGAGGGAGAGCGAGAGAGAGAATTGCGTACTATGCAGAGAGCATTATGATTTAGAAACTGGACCCCCGTTGGAGAATGTCGAAATTCTACCTCAAATCTGAGCAAGCATGTCACGAGACAGTCTCATATGGTTAACTAAAGCAGCAAGCCGGTACAGGAATGTGAAACTTACTGAAAAAACCCTAAATCCCCGACTGACATGACCACTGCGACTACATGCTGATGGCATATATTATATAACCACTGTTTCACTCCGAAAGAAAACAAAAAACGTGAAGCCAAAATGTGGCATGCAACAGCATTTTCTGTTTTGATCAACTAATGTTTACTCCTCTCTGCACTTTACTGTTAAAAGATTAAGTTTTAATAATTTTGAATACAGTCAGGAGTGACTTTTATTTTAAATGATTTTATTGCTGAGTTTTCACATATATACAGGATATACAGGATTTTACTATACATACATATATATATATATATATATATATATATATATATATATATATATATATATATGCTGGAATATGTAGAAATTGAAGAAGAAGGACTTTCTTTATTTCATTAAAATATGGTGGAATGTGCAGAAAAATAGGTTTAAATGTTCAACAATTTTCTTCTAGTCTGAGACTTTTGCATTTAATAAAATTTTTGCTTGATACAATGTGCATAAAGTAAAAATATTGAAACTACTAATAAAACAAGTTTAAAAAGAGAATGTTTCATTTGATTACATTTTAGATGATGGAATATGCAGAAAGAAGAGAATTAGGCCGAAAGGTCTATGCTTTAGCGTATTCAGGTTGTGCATCGTGTTTGAAAAGTAACTTAGTAAAGTAACTAATTACTTTTGAAAATAAATAATTAGTAAAGTAACTGGATTACTTTCTTGGAGAAGTAATCAGTAACTAATTACTATTTCCAAGTAACTTGACCAACACTGTGTATATCACCCTAACTGAATGTAGGGTAGGCTATATAGTGTTAACACACATAGCACACATGAACAGAAACTGCACTTCAACAGGTCTGATAGCAGATACTTGGATAACAAAACGCGGAGAGAAACCAGCGCACATTTCACTGACTCGTGTATATTCACGTGTATTGAGTCGCGTTTCAAACTCATTGATCAATATGTTTGCGTAGGCATATTGATCAATGAGTTTGAAACACGACTCAATACACGGTTTACATTCGGGTTTCATAATTTTGTGTGCATAACAGGTGACAATTCATATGCTTAAAACACAACCCATATTTCATAGATGCTGCTCTTAGATACTGATTAATCACAAGTCATCAATTTGGAATTATTCTTAAATCAAACAAAAGGGGCTCGAGTAAACGCAGTGAGCCGCGCATCTCACACCATGCATTGGAGTACAGAAGAATCATCATGCCCATTCAAACAGTAACGGTCGTGCCCATGGTCGTGGTGATTTTTACCCCTATAGATTGATTTTATATCTACCCAAACCTTATTAAATAGGTAGGCTAGACATCATCATATATGTCAAGTTCTTAATATAAATCGATAAACTACTCAGTTATAATTATAATAAGGCACTATGGCTGTTATCAGTAAAATAAAATTAACAAAAGTCATTAATTCATTAAAAGTCAAAATCTTAACAAAGAGGAGAATGCTTTTACACTGCAATTACATTTGCATAAAAGTTATGAGATTAATGGGTAACACTTTATTTGAAGGGGTATGCATAAGACTGACACGACACTGTCATAAACATGACATAACACCTGTCATGAACATGAGTCTTTATGAAGGTTTATGACTGTTGTCATTAAGTGTCATTCGGTAAATTATGACACTTTTAAGGCAAATGTAGCAGGATGGGTTATGACCCCTCCTACTTGTTTGTGGTTTGGCCAATGGCTTGTCACCTGTTGCGTATAAGAGCACGGAAGACCAGTTCATTGATGTGCGTCATTTTCTGGGGCTGTAACGTCACCCTCGCGCCTAGTCTCGCGCAGCCAGACCTTCAGACTGACGGCTGGAATTCATAGCAGCTTTCTTTGGTCAAGGCCCGCCCATAAGGCCGTTTGACCGATAGGTCAAACAACCAATTACAGTTCGTTTCGTTCAGCGTCACGTTTCGCCTACTAAATAAACACCTCACCTCCGGCGCCGCGCACTCGCTACATTCCCTTTTGCCTTTATCACATCTAGTGGATGCATAACGCAAACCCAGTCAAACGTTTGACTCTGCAGTATCTTATGCGCCTTATAATCCAGGGTGTGCCCTATATATTAATACTGAATCGGCCAGCTGCGATGTCAGCGTCTGTTGTTTCATGTTTGTCCACAAACGCGGCTGATATCCCCACTCGCAATTAAGTACTTCACTTGATCTTCCATAATAGATAGGAGGGGACATACAACTACGTTTAGCTGATCTTGATTAATGCTCATTGTCACTCACATAGGTCACTCATATAAACACAACAGTTTTTCTTCCGCAATCACACATCTGCGCTTTGTTTCCCGGCGGACCGAAAATAAAGGCGACACTGACGCCCACTGACGCCCCCCGGAAATCCGATAAAGTTCAACCAATCAGATGACGACTTCGACATTCCTGAAGTGTTTCCAGTTAAGTGTACCATATGCATCAGACGTTTAGCCAACGTTCCGTGGGCGTGACGTCTGAGGCTGAGACTACCTCGCGCCCTGCTGCTTTCCTGGCTGGAGTGCACTGTTGAATGGGTTGCCCGTAAACACAGCTGAAGCTGCTATCTAATGGCTGTGATGTCTACTGGGTGTGGGTGCTTCCCATAGAGTCAGGTGTGGACCATTGAGACAGGTGAGAGAAGCGTTTGTGTTACAGTGCTTTTGGGAATTTGACTAATCTGTGTGCTTCATGTAGTGTACAACCTATCTGCCTTCCGGCCAATGAGTTTTGTCAGAGACATTTGGCTCTATCCACCGCATAGTTTGCATGTGATCCGGAGAGAGCATGTTTTGCTCTGAGTATATTACTCGAGTGTGAAGCCAAGGGTGAATGATTCGCAGTATAATATCTTTTGTTTGTTTTTAGGCACGCGTTAAGGGAAATAGCGGCGTTCCGAATGAGTATTACCTCATCCTAAAGTGCTGATTGCTCCAACGTCCTGCTTCATCAACATGTTTCCACTGATTTTCCCGCGTCTAGCATGGGAAAGAAATGTTTCTCATGACTTTATTTTTAAGGTGAACTTCCTGGGCTTAGGCTCAATGGGCTCTATGCACGGCGTTATTTCCGGTGAAGCATTAGGGATGCTCGATAACTTCCGCCGATCATAGAGTCCAATGCAATACCGAGAATTTATATTGAATTTTATACTCCATGGTTCTACTAATGAAACGTTAGTCACAAAAACAGATAAAACAGACACCCCTCGTTGTGTTTATGCTTCTTTTTAAAATTATATTAAATAAACATAACTATATATAAAATTACATCTAAACGTATGTACGTTTCGTTTCAAAGACGGGAGGACAGTAAATATTGAAGACTCTGCCATAATCCCGTTTTCTCCGGTTTTCCTCCGCTTTAATCTACACAACCGGAAATGGACGAGCATCCTTACGTCAAATGCGGAACTTATGCGTGCATATAGCCCATAAGGAAGTGTGATATGCTTAGTGTTTTATTTCTTTCATTGATTTCCATGTTTTGAATTTCTATTTTTTGTTTTCATTTCAATTGTGACCAGTGAATTAATGTGTTCCTTACAAACACTTTTGCTTAAAGGAACACTCCGACTTTTTGGGACTTTAGCCTATTCACCTTATCCCCCAGAGTTAGATAAGTCCACACATACCTTTTTCATCTCCGTGCGTGCTATAAGTCTGTTTGACGCACCCACCGCTAGCCTAGTGTGAGATTACAAATTTTATTAATATGTTTAATTTGATGTTTTAAATGGAGAAAGTCTCTAAATCTTTGAAAACAGTAGGAGTTCCCAGCATGACACTCCTGACTGTCTTTTGAACCACACGGGAAAGCTATGCCTTTCCTGTTTCTCGTCGCACCGTGTGAAAATGCCTGTTTGAAATGAGAACAGCTGCTACTGTATGTTAATGTCTGAGACCATCTTGACTGTCCTGTGACCACACGGGAAAGTTTGTCTTTCCTGTTTCTCGTCTCACCGGGTCAGTGGAGCTCGAGGGTCACATGCATTTACATTTGCTTTGTTTCAGTGTCTCCACCTTTAGGTAATCCCACCCTCTTTGAAATGTATAAATTAGAATGTAAGGTTCTTTTAAATCAGACTATCCTTGAGATGACTACAGCTACGCAATAAAGAACTTCTGCGTGAAAGGTACCTCAAGAGTCTCCTGGTCTGTTGCGTGGAAGAATAAAAAACTTCACTACACTAGCTTAGCACAAAGACTGGATGTGAATGGTTGCAGCTTTCATACTAATCCAAATGAGTGACAAAATAACGCAAACGTTTTCCTATTTACATGTTGTGGTTTGTATAGTCACAGACTGTACAAATATCAAGGCCATATGAGACACAGACATCTTTTAAAAGTATAAATACTATATTTTCTGAAGGCGAAGCACTGCTACTTGGGCAGAGTGATAACCATCACCTGAGACGCACCGTGAAGAGGAGCAGAGAGTTCGCTCAGTGTTGGAGTAAAGAGTCAGCAATTACTAACGTTAGATAGAAAAGCATAGTTTATCATGGGTGTTTACTTTATTGTATGAGCTGTGACAATAAACAGGGGAGACCAGGTAATACAGTACCATGTTTCATTGAATTCCAAACAAAAACGCATCCAGATTTATAAATATCACAGAACATGAATAAATTATTATTATTACAGGAATCAATATATTTTAAATGCAATTTATTAGCTGAACCAAATGTATTCAACAGTATATAATATACAGTATAATTGCATTACTATATGATAGAATAAGGGGAAAGTAATAGCACAAATTGTTTTTGCACAATGAACTCACAGCCTATCGTACCCTTTTGCACGCTCAAGTTCGTTATTTCCATGGTTATTTCAAATTTAGGCTACTAGGCGCGCAGGGTGCAAGTTCAACGCGCTCGTTTTTTTCCAAGCGCGTCCGCGCCGCATCAAGATAAAAACATATTCATACCCTAATCATATAATAGTGTCACTAACGTTACATTAGATCTGGCTAAAGGCACTGTTACAGTAGGTCATCTAAAAACATAACGGAACACTTACCTCAGACGCAGGTGATCCACTTGTCCTGTCTGTGCTATAGATGGGATGGCCGTATCCTTCAGCACATTATGGTCCGTGTGGCAAATTCCATTTTTTCAAAATAGTCGTCCTCATTGAAATGTACCGAGCAAACATAATATCCCTTGATAATCTATTTAGGTGTGTTTGGATCAATATCCAGAGTAAGTAAGTTAGCCATTTCTTCATCCAGTCAGCGTTTTTAGTTGGAATTCTGTGAAACATGGTATTACCTCCCCTGTTTACTGTCGCAGCTATTTACAATAGAGCGAAAACCCATGACTGTAAACTACGCTTTTGCTATTTATAAATTGCTGGCTCTGTTACCCAAACACTGAGCGAACTCTCCGCTCCTCACCATGGCGTGTCTCCGGTGATGCGGTTATCACTCCACCAAAGTAGCAGTGCTTTGCCTTCAGAGAATAGTTCCCAGGTTTTATACTGTTAAAAGATGTCTGTGTCTCATTTGACTTTGTTATTTGTACACTCTGTGACTATACAAATCACAACATGTAAATAGGAAAACGTTTGCGTTAATTTGTCACTCATTTGGATTAGTATGAAAGCTGCAACCATTCACATCCAGTCTTTGTGCTAAGCTAGGCTAGCGGTGGGTGCGTCAAACAGACTTATAGCACGCACAGAGATGAAAAAGGTATGTATGGACTTATGGGGGATAAGGTGAATAGGCTAAAGTCCCAAAAAGTCGGAGTGTTCCTTCAAGTCAAACTGCTGAATTTATTGGATTATTTCATTTAGTGATTTTATTTAATTTAGTTTTCTTTGCATTTTTGATTGTGATGACTGGAGGGTGACCAAATGGTTGGTCCCTTCTGGGGATTATATTAATTTGTTGTATTTTGTTTTCTGTACATATCAAGGCTCTCTCTTACTGTCTTTTCTTCATTTGTCGGCAGGACATGGGCACCCGGGGGGCAGACGAGTGATCTTTTTGTGGTGGCATCCTCACTGTGTATCATGGTCTTCTCTGACATGAGTTGCTGAGTGTGTGCTTGTGGGTGTGTGTGCACCACAAAAAGAGTGATTTTTCTAAGAGTAATATCTTGAGACTGCCCCTGTTGGTAAGCCCAGGTTCCTCTGCTGCCAACGATATGATTTAACAAATTGATGAGAGTGATTGTGTCACGGGAACACACAGGGAAACAGGTGGATCAAAATGTAGCATATTTATTATCAGGGCAGTCCAACTCATAGTCATCCATGCAGGGGTCAAAATCCATTTTAGCAGTCCAATAAACAAATAAACAAGAAACAAAACAAGAACAGGCAAGAAAACAGACCTCGGAAGTGTTAGTGACAATCAGCAACGAATCCGTACACAAACTAACACAGACAGGAAATATATACACAGAACTAACAAGACTAACACAGAACAGGTGGGAACGTCTCGGTTACGGATGTAACCCTCGTTCCCTGAGTAGGGAACGGAGACGTTACGTCAGAAGTGACGGAGATTGGGGGGTTTCGCATAGAAAGCCAATCCTCTTCGAGTATTTAAAAACGAGCCAATGGCATGCAATGCCTTGGGGCTGCGAAAATTTGCATAGCGTTGTTAGGGGTTAACAGTTAAAGGACCCAGAACCAGATATGAAGAATGAAGACCCGGAGTCGGAATTATAAAAATTAAAGAAAGTTTTACTGAACATAGTTTGCCATTTCATCAGCAGAAGTCAGCTTCAAGACTCCCTCAGGAGTTCGTAGGCCGCGCCCTTACAGTTACAACAATCACAGCAGTTATACTGTTTTCAAGGTCTAAGCTACGTCATTGCTTACACGTTGAATGATTCTCATTGGCTACGATATAGATAAACACAGTAATTTTCCACACATATACAGATAGACGAAACATATCTCCATCGATGAGGCACGTCATGACCTTCCAGGTCACAGATTTGGGTTGCTGGCGCCAGTGTGTCCAGAACAACAACTCATTCAATCTCCAATAATGGCAGTGGTTCTTAACCTGCAACCAAGAAGACTAACACTAAACTTTAGTCTAACTGGAGTAAGACTTTAACAAAGAAATAGTGCCTTAAACTGTTGGCTTCAATGACCCCTTTATGTTTTAACACTCAAACATAAACCAAATCTCTATTTCCCTATTATTTTCACTGTTACTGCGTTCACATAGGACACTAGCAAATAGGAGCTCCTATCAAGGCTGAAGAGAGTCTGAGCGTCTTATTATCAGTTAAGTGTACCAAAACATAATGGTAAAACATTCACTTTGTTTGGGAGAAAAACAGATAACATTTGCTTCTCAGAAAGCAAATATAATAGAAAGAATACAGTTTAATATAACAATTAAAGTTCAATAAAGCAATGCTCAATATAGCTTGACCATCTGTACAGAGAAGTATCATATGTGTTGGACATATGTGTTCACGACGCCTTTATGATCCATAAACCTTTCTCCTGAGACCAGAGAAAGAGACAAATGGCCTTGTGCACCTAAAAGAAGCTGGTGACTTGTGCATGTACATCAGCATGCATTTAAGAATATTATTTCACAAGCAAAAGCACAAAGAATACATTTATGTCAATAAATGATTAAGTAACAATAAACATACTTAATTATTGATTTTATAAAAGAAATACATAATCATTCAAAATTATATTATGAAATATATACTGAAGAGGCAAGGGATTTTGACCACCCCTTCAGTCCCCCGTTTTAGACCAATGTGGGGTCCAATACCGCCACGTCTGGTCTAACCAGTGAGGTCACTACGGAAGGGGGAGTGGTGACGCATGATCCCCTGACGGGTCACACTTGTCTCTTCACCTCGTCACGGACATGCTGGATACTAAAAATTCCAGTCCCCATTAAGAGGCTCTCCCACCTTCCACTCACAACAGGACATCAATGTCATTCTTCCTCAATTTATCAGTCAGATTAACATTTTTATAAAACACATAACTGATTACGAAACAAGTACATATTTATTCTCTGGAAGCCGGGCTAAATAAACAAGCACTGTTGCTGTATTCCTAGCATGGGCTAGACCCGCAGTCACTACTCAGATCCTAAATAAGGACATTGTCTATAATCATGAATACCAGAATATAAGCACTATTTTTTATTCATTTATTTAAAACCATAATTTTCAAATCCTTTTATCATAAACAATGTTGGATAGTTAATCCATTATTTTCACTACCCCCTTTATAGACCCTTTAGGTTCAAAACACAATGGTTGTCTAACAAAAATATAACAACAAAAAATAAAATATTAATAAGATCACTGATAATCGATTCAAGCACTTTTAAGTCTTTACTGAAATTATCAATCAGTTTACGGTCACAAAGCATGTATCAGTTTAATTGTATAACACCTTACACCTGTTTTATTATTATTGTTTCAAAAATAGTAATAAAATAAAACAAATCCACATCATCAGTTTAATTATTATTTTACCACTAAAATACAGAATTTTCCCCATTCTGCTTAATAAAGCTTTTGTCCATTCCTTATCTTTATATCACGTTAAACCCTGTTAATCATACAATGCCTTATTTTTATTCTGAAATATTTCATACCATTTAAACTTAATTTAACCTACATTTCTTCCATCTTTACCTATTTACCATGCCAGTTCCTTCTGCATCCTTTCCTTCCTTTTCTCTGCCTCATCTAACCAGTTCATAATTGTTTGCTTACAATCCACACAAACATATCTCACAAAACAACCTTTTTGTTTTTCACTTCCCTCTTCCAACAAGTCTCTCACCTCTGTCAGCCTAGTGACACTTAGAGTTCCCTCGTTAGGGAAATTACTTTATTAATTCTTCAAAACCCTTGGTTTCTTATCATTAATTTCTTTATTTTTCCTTATAACTGCTTTTCACAATATTTGTCTATCAAATGGTTAGTCTAAAGAATATTAGAAAAATAGAAGTCTAAAAATATTAACAGTATCGTCTCAGTCCCACTTATCTTTACAGTTTTACAGAAACGAAAATATTATCTTATTCACATCGCAACCTCTAAGACAGCCATAAAGCTGCTTTCTCATTTAACCTTTATTAACTAAATTGTAGTTTTCTTAGACATCTAATGTCAAACATCCATTCAATGGATTGAGAAATAACAATTTTTTTAGAAGTTATATTCACTCCTCCTTTGTTCGCCCACCGGCCTTTCATAACAAAATGAGGGAGCTCTCTCTGGATAATTTGGATAGTGACTCAGCCGATGTGTCACTTTGTCTCTCTGCCGTCAAGTCTATAATTTCTTTTATTTACGTTTATCATTAAGATCCCACATAGTCGTCTATTTAAATGTAGACCCTCAGTTGAATTTAGAGAAGAGTTTTTACCCCATAATGGACGGCAATCTTCAACTTTACAATTCCAGTTTATTTAACATACTAATCCAGAGAGTAATTCAGAACAATATCATAAATGACAAAAGTATTTATAATTACCAATAGCAGACAGAGCTGGAAAACGACTCCAATTAAAGCTCGTGCCATGTTCTGTATTGTCTTTTCATCAGATTGACTCAGAAATGTCAACTTTTTAAAAGTTTGTCATTCCACTTAACCCATCTGTAATGTTAAAACACTCATTCCAGAGGTTAATGACACAATATCCTCAAAATCAGGAAATAATAGTCCCCAAACCAACACATATAAAACATAAAGTGCCGTCACCAAAAATATACACACATTCATACACTGTAAAAAAATATTTTCAAGATTTGTTATCACAACATATTTTCTTTTGTCAAATCAACTTTATAATAATTTCTTTAGTTGAAATAACTTATTATTTTGAGTTTCTGATGATTAAATTAATCTCCTTCATTGTATTAACTCACTTTTTCCAGTTCAATCAACTTAAAATTTTAAGGCAACCCAGGTTACTTACTTTTTTTAAGTTAAACCAACAATATTTTTTTACAGTTTAGTTATCACCACATTTTTTTTCTTGTAGCTTTTATTTAATTGTTTATGGTCTCTAAACCAGTTTCAAAGCATGCCTGCTTATTATTCATTTACTTTTAGACAGTCAGCTGGATTGTTTTGGTTCATTAACATTATTTTGTTTAAGCTTCCTTTAGCAGGCCAAAACAGAAAGGCGGACACAGTTTCCATCCCTTCCTCCACTCAAGTCTCTCTCACTATAACAAAATAATCTTTTTAACAGCCTCCTAATACTGTAACTTTTAGACAACATTTAAACTCATTGCAATATCCTTTGACCATTCACCTTTGTTATCTAGACTCTTCTTAAATCTTCAAAAGCTGTCTTCATCTTTAGTCACCACCATGTCTAACGACCTTCAGGAGTCAAAACTATGTTAGACATATTCTAAATCTACACTATAATTTTCCTTGCCCATAAGGTAACCGACATCCAAAGGTTTTGTTACTGTCTCCGCAACAACAAATGGGAATCACTTCATGGCCCTGACTGAACCCCGAAGCCCCCTTCCTGTTAGCTCTTTATCTATAATCTCCATCAGGGTGTGGTCCCCTGGCATACATAGAGCTTGTCATAATGAGAAACAAGCCATACAGTGAATGCGGTTTCTGGTGAGTGGGATAGAGGGACTTACGTTCCTGGGGCAGACTGCCGTGACTCCTCACAGCTCCATCCCCCCTAACGATACAGGATGCTGTTGGCCTCGCAGACACCCGTCCACTCTCATACCCAACCTCACGTAAACACCTCCATCAGGAGATGCCCAGTGTCTGCGTGATCCCCCTGCCTTAGGTTGCCTCCTATTTGGCCAAAGAAGGTCTTACCCGTCATCGAGATGACCACTCGTGCACACATGGTAACCGCCATTTTCTCAAAACCGTTTTCTTCAACAAAATCTGTTGTTTCTGGAGCTTAGGAAAAATATTCAAGAGTCACCAGGGCCATTCGGATTGCCTAATAGTTGTAACACAGGGAGACAGGTTAATAACAACAGTATTCAATCACTTAAATCCATTAACCATCTTAAAAGCAGCAACTAGCTACTCAGTGGATTTAGATCACAACCGAACATTCAGTGTACTTCATCTGTAGGCGGAGCCATCAGCCCCGCCCCCGTTTCATGGTGGGGACTAAGATCTTCAGACAAAGAAGTTACTGGTTCACAAACAACCTAGTCAAAGATCTATCTTCGTTTCGTCTATTATTATTTTAATGACTTCTTGAAAGTCCTTCAGTTTTGCTTTTAAAACATTTAAAATACAAATTGCCTCTGAATGGCAATGATTTCTCTTAACATCTCTGTGTCTATGATCTTCAACTGAAACACTGTGTTTTAATACAAATAGCTTATTATCACTAATGACACAGGCTCGGATAACATCTTTAGCTGACATTGAATGAGAGAGAGACTGTGAGGTATTCAGGACTGGTACTGCACGCTCATAAACTTCTAACATCAAACTTTATCCCATCGTTTAACTCTATTCCAACTTAAGGCATCTTTGCCAGAAATTACATACGGTTTCAAATAAACATTATTTACATTTGTCTTTTGCCCACATCAGGGAATTAAGGCATTACTAATTTCCTCTCAGATTGAGTCTCTGTTGCACTGGCAGTTTTCAGCCACAGTACACATCAGATTCAGATAACCAAACTGTTTCATTACAGCCAAAAACAAACTTATCTTTTTGAAAGCTAAACATCAGCTTCTAGTTCTTTCATGGTCAACTTCTCAAGTTGTTTGTTTAATCAACATTCAACAACTGCTAATAAAGTACTGCTTCTGCTTATTTGTTTTTAAAATAAAAATAATTATTCTTGTTCTCAATAACGTTTCTCATTTCTCAATCTCAATTTCAATCGTCGAGTTCTCCATAGTTTAATATTTGACTTAAGTTTTCTCTTGGAGTTTATCAATCTCCAATTAGGATTCACACTAACTTTGATGAGGCAAGCACTCTCTGCTTGTGATACTTTTACAGTTATTGTAAATCATCTGTGCGATTAGTCTCTCTATATCATCTAAAACCTTTTTAAAATGTTTAATTAAAACACAATCATCCTTTTAGTTACTTTGATATATTCTGCAACTTACATTTGTTGGAGTCATTCATTTTACATCAAACTGTATTTCATTATTTCACTATAAAAATTACTATTATAGATCTTTTCTTCAAAAGGACTCACTTTAAGACTTCAATCTTTTGACCTTGTTTTTATCTCTTATTTCTCAGACGAAAAATTGTAATGTCGTCATTTAAACACGGATCTACTTCCAAACCCACATTAATACCAGAAATGTGTTGTCTGTCACATTATAAAACACATTCTCTGTGGGCATTTACAGTTACGCGTTAAATGATCCTGCTGACCACAATTAAAACACTCTCTATCTGCTCCAACTTATTGCACACTCTTGAAGCAGTGTGTCCCATTCAGGAATGCACACAGAGCCACTGATAAGCAGTTCTCTTATTCTTTTACAGTCCGCCAGTGGCGGATTTAATCACAATAGCCCAATCATAATCTTCATCATTATTATTGACAGAACATTAATTTTCAGAAGCTGCATCGAAATGCTCAAAATATTTCTAAGTTGTTTTCACAAAGTTTCAGTTTCTTTATAACCAGTCAAGTTGTCGTTTAAATTTCCAATCAGACTCAAAATCCTGACTACCATTTACTTAATAATTTCTGCAAATTTCTTCAAAGTGAGGGCTTCAGAGCACAGCTGTTTACAGCATTTGCTCTCTTCTGTCGCACTATTTGTTTAAGGACTGTTCAGATTACTGATTAAGTTATCCAATTTTTCTGCCATATCTTAATCATAGTTCATACTCACCTGAAGTTATTGCAGAAATGGAGGCGGCAATCTTTGAACAACTCAGCTTGGCTTCTGCGTGATGAAACTGCAAAGTATACTACAAAATCACAGTTACATATACTGGTCCACGCCAATTTGGGTCCCAACTTTTTATTTATTTTTTTCCCCGGAATCGTTCCTGATGCATCCCTGGCAAACAACCCTGTTTTTGTTAGTATCCCTAACTGCCTAATCCACTAAATTCGGGGTACCCCTATCTGAGATGGAAGAGATAGAGTAGGTTCGCGGTGCCCTGGAACTTAAACCCAATCCAGGGACGTACTTTGCTGGGGTGTTGCTACACCAACAATGCCCAGGCCCAGTGGGGCCCCCACAAAGCACGCTTCACTTGCGCTGTCTGCTCTTGTTAACTTTAAACCTTAAACAATGCTATTAGCGACTTCATTTTATACTTTAAACTTTAGTATAATTAACTTCTTCACTCGCTCATCGGAGTGAAGACTCTCCCGACCTCCTTCAAAATCTCTTCCAGTCAGACAGCCCTAACAGTTAACAAAAGCTTACTACCTTGTTTGTTGATTTGCCAGGGGTGTCACCGAGAATAATTGCCCGCATCCTCCACCAAACTGTTAGGGGTTAACAGTTAAAGGACCCAGAACCAGATATGAAGAATGAAGACCCGGAGTCGGAATTATAAAAATTAAAGAAAGTTTTACTGAACATAGTTTGCCATTTCATCAGCAGAAGTCAGCTTCAAGACTCCCTCAGGAGTTCGTAGGCCGCGCCCTTACAGTTACAACAATCACAGCAGTTATACTGTTTTCAAGGTCTAAGCTACGTCATTGCTTACACGTTGAATGATTCTCATTGGCTACGATATAGATAAACACAGTAATTTTCCACACATATACAGATAGACGAAACATATCTCCATCGATGAGGCACGTCATGACCTTCCAGGTCACAGATTTGGGTTGCTGGCGCCAGTGTGTCCAGAACAACAACTCATTCAATCTCCAATAATGGCAGTGGTTCTTAACCTGCAACCAAGAAGACTAACACTAAACTTTAGTCTAACTGGAGTAAGACTTTAACAAAGAAATAGTGCCTTAAACTGTTGGCTTCAATGACCCCTTTATGTTTTAACACTCAAACATAAACCAAATCCCTATTTCCCTATTATTTTCACTGTTACTGCATTCACATAGAACACTAGCAAATAGGAGCTCCTATCAAGGCTGAAGAGAGTCTGAGCGTCTTATTATCAGTTAAGTGTACCAAAACATAATGGTAAAACATTCACTTTGTTTGGGAGAAAAACAGATAACATTTGCTTCTCAGAAAGCAAATATAATAGAAAGAATACAGTTTAATATAACAATTAAAGTTCAATAAAGCAATGCTCAATATAGCTTGACCATCTGTACAGAGAAGTATCATATGTGTTGGACATATGTGTTCACGACGCCTTTATGATCCATAAACCTTTCTCCTGAGACCAGAGAAAGAGACAAATGGCCTTGTGCACCTAAAAGAAGCTGGTGACTTGTGCATGTACATCAGCATGCATTTAAGAATATTATTTCACAAGCAAAAGCACAAAGAATACATTTATGTCAATAAATGATTAAGTAACAATAAACATACTTAATTATTGATTTTATAAAAGAAATACATAATCATTCAAAATTATATTATGATATATATACTGAAGAGGCAAGGGATTTTGACCACCCCTTCAGCGTACTCCGCCCTACTCCGTGAGTATAAAAGGAGGAAGTGAACGCAACCGCAGTATGTCTTCGCTGAGGAGCCAAGACTGAACTCGGCGTCTACCCAGCGGTACAGCAGAAGTGGCAGGGAGACGTAACGTCTCCGTTCCCTACTCAGGGAACGAGGGTTACATCCGTAACCGAGACGTTCCCTTTCGTAGTCACTTCGAGTTACGTCAGAAGTGACGGAGATTGGGGGTCTGTGCCATCACGCCATCTTCAAGCTGTCTTCCAGTGCCCTGCAAAAGTCTGGACAACTGCCTTACCTTTTTTTTTTTTTTTTTAGGGATCCCACTTTGACACAGGATTACCAAGGTACACTGGGAAACATATCCCGGGAGGGACATGCTACCAGCTGCCTACCAAAGGGAGGACTTACGAATACGCATATGGCCACATAGGAACGCATATGGAATCACTGGAGCACCAACCGCAGGTGGCTACTAAAATTTAACTCCAGGGGTGGCAGATGGCTTGCCAAGGGAAGACACATGCTCAGAGAGGCTTACAGTGGATAATACACATGAGACGGTTACCATGGGGAACCGTGCACATGGAGGCACCTAGCCAGCATCCAGAGCAACAGCAGTGGTGCCCGCATCGTCGGTGCTGGAGGACTCAAGACTTCAATGGAAGAACTGAGGAGATATCGCACTTATCCAGTCCGGGGAGTGAAATGGCGAGCAAGCGAAGACACCTAAGCGGGTCCAGTACTGGCGGAAGCGAGTACGTGAGAGGACACCGGCTCAATTCGCAGATTATAGAATCTGACGAAGGTGTTGGGTGTCGCCCAGCCTGCAGCTCTGCAGATGTCTGTTAGCGAGGCGCCGTGCGCTAGAGCCCAAGAGGAGGCCACACTCCGAGTGGAATGGGCCGTCACACCAAGGGGGCACGGACGGCCTTGCTGCTGGTAAGACAAAGCAATGGCGTCCACTATCTAGTGGGACAGCCGTTGCTTTGAGAGAGCCCTTCCCTTCTGGCTCCCCCCATGACAGACAAAGAGCTGGTCTGAGGTCCTGAAACACCGCGTTCTGTCGACGTAGGTGCGGAGAGCACGTACCGGACAGAGCAGTGCCAAGGCTGGGTCTGCCTCCTCCAGGGGCAGCGCTTGCAGGTTCACCACCTGGTCCCGGAAGGGAGTGGTGGGAACCTTGGGCACATATCCAGGCCGGGGTCTCAGGATCACGTGAGAGTAAGCCGGCCCGAACTCCAGGCACGCTTCGTCAACGGAGAATGCGTGCAGGTCCCCCACCCTTTTGATGGAGGCCAATGCAACCAGGAGTGCTGTCTTCATGGACAGAAACTTTAACTCTACTGATTGCAAAGGCTCAAGGATGCCTCTGCAGAGCACTTAGAACTACCGAGAGGTCCCAAGAGAGTACGAGGGGAGGACGAGGTGGATGTAGCCTCCTCGCTCCCCTCAGGAACCTGATGACCAGGTCGTGCTTCCCTAAGGACTTACCTTCCACTGCTTCATGAGAAGCGGCAATGGCCGCGACGTAAACCTTAAGGGTGGAGGGCGACAGCCTGCGCTACAACCCTTCTTGCAGGAAGGAAAGCACGACCCCGATTCGAACATCTCCGGGGGTCTTCTCCGCGAGAAGAGCACCAGTTGACGAAGAGGTTCCACTTCAACGCATAAAGGTGTCTCGTGGACGACGCTCTAGTGGAAGTGATGGTTGCCGCCACCGCAGGTGGCAGCGAACTCAAACCTGCCTCGTCCCGTCCAGGAGCCACACGTGCAGCCTCCAAAGATCGGGACGAGGGTGCCACAGAGTGCCCCGTCTCTGAGTGAGTAGATCTCGTTTCAGAGGAATAGGCCAAGGAGGTGCTGTCGCGAGGAGCATGAGTTCGGAGAACCACGTCTTGGTGGGCCAATAGGGGGCTACCAGCAAGACCTGCTCCTCGTCCTCCTTGATCTTGCACAACACCCGTGCAAGAAGGCTCACTGGGGGAAACGCATACTTGTGTGGGCCCCGCGGCCAGCTGTGCGCCAGTGCATCTGAGCCGAGCGTACCCTCGGTCAGGGAATAAAACTAAGCGCAGTGGGATGAGTCCCGGGAGGCAAACAGATCTATCTGTGCCTCCCTGAACTGGTCCCAAATCAGCTGGACCGTCTGGGGATGGAGTCGCCATTCGCCAGAGATAGGGCGGACCCGTGACAGCTCGTCGGCTGCCAGGTTCCGGTCTCCTGGAATGTAAACTGCACGAAGGGACCTCAGGTGCTTCTGACTCCATAACAAGAGGTGGCGGGCGAGCTGCGACAACCGGCGTGAGCGTAGACCCCCCTGGTGGTTGATGTACGCTACTGCCGTGGTGTTGTCTGACCGGACAAGCACATGTTGACCCCTGAGCAACGCTCGAAAGCGGTGCAGGGCCAGGCGTACTGCCAGCAGCTCGAGGCAATTGATGTGCATGAGGCGCTGGGGTCCTGTCCAGGAACCCGCGGCTGCATGCCCATTGCACATGGCACCCCAACCCGTGGTAGATGCATCCGTGGAGACAACGAGATGCCTGGAAACTCGCTGAATAGGGACGCCGGTCCGTAAAAAACTGAGGTTCGACCACGGGAAGAAGGTTCGGCGGCACGCTGGAGTCACTGGAACTCGGAGCGAGCCGCGATGCCATGCCCACCTCGGGACTCGATCGCGAAGCCACAGCTGAAGCGGTCTCATATGAAGCAAACTGAGCGGCGTTGCCATATGCCATATGCCCCAGGAGCCTCTGAAATAGTTTCAGTGGAACCGCACTCTTGCCCTCTAACTGTCGAAGACAAGTCAGCAGTGAGTGCGCGCACTCACTCGTGAGCTGCGCGGATATGGCGACCGAGTCTATCTCCATGCCGAGAAAAGAGATCCTCTGCACGGGGCAAAGTTTGCTCTTTTCCCGGTTGACCCGAAGGCCCAGACGGGCTAGGTGCCGGAGCACCAAGTTTCTGTGTTCGCAAAGCTGTTCTCGAGAGTGAGCCAGTATCAGCCAGTCGTCGAGATAGTTCAGGATGCGAACCCCGTGTTCGCGAATGGGAACAAGGGCTGCCTCGACGATCCTCGTGAAGACGCGAGGGGACAGAGCTAACCCGAATGGGAGAACTGCGTACTGATATGCCTGGCCCTCGAAAGCAAACCGAAGAAACGGTCTGTGTCGAGGCAAAATAGAGACATGAAAGTACGCGTCCTTCAGGTCGATCGCTGCAAACCAATCCTGAAGCCGAACGCATTCGAAAATGCGTTTGGCTGTGAGCATTTTGAACGGTAGTCGATGGAGAGAACGGTTCAAAATGCGCAGGTTCAGGATCGGTCGTAACCCACTGGTCTTCTTGGGGACAATGAAGTAGGGGCTGTAAAACCCGGACCTCATCTCGGCTGGAGGGACCGTCTCGATTGCACCCTTCGCCAGCAGGGTCGCAATCTCCGCTCTCATGACCGGGGCGTTGCCACCGACCATCGTGGAGCGAACTCCCCTGAAACGGGGAGGAGACCGTGCGAACTGAATCGCGTAGCCGAATCTGATCGTTCTGATGACCCAGCGGGACAGCCCGGGAAGCTCTAGCCAAGCCTCCAGGAAGTGTACCAGCGGGGTCATCAGAACCACAGACGTCCCCCCGGAGGGGCAGCGAGGCGGGTCGACCGGCATGCGCGCAGGAGTTACCCCGCCCGGATGCACCGTCGAAGCCCGCTCCCTGACAGAAGAGACCAGGGAAGGCAGGGCGTTCCTCGGGGGTCTGTTCTGCCGGGGGTCTGGCGACAGAGGGGGAAGGGAGTGGCGTAGTCGAGGGACGACACACGCTCCCTTCCGCACCCTCAGAGACAGAGAGGAACGAGTGGGCTGACGCACTGGGACGTCGAGCCCACCCATGCCGGTCTGTGTGCTCAGTGATGATGTCAAGTCTTTCTTTAACCAACTCAGGGTGCTGCCCACCCGTGGGTGAGCAGCGGGGAGCTGAGAACAAAAGATTCTCCCCCGGCCCTCCACCGGGGGAAGGAGGGGGCCTGCTACCGCCTCCTGGGAAAAACTCGACTTCATCACTGAGCAGCCCGTCTCAGGGGCGTCGCTTTGCCTGGCGTTTAGCGGGGCGTGCGGCCTGAGGGGGCTGTGACGCCTGCCTGCGGCCTCCTCCACGCCGCGGCCCGGATGAAGGCTGCTGCTGGGGCCACGTGGGAGGGAGGGGAGCCGCAGGGGGACGTCCTCGGCGGCGAGCAGAGGGAGGCGTCTGTACCGACGGCTGGGTGGAGGCAGCAGCTGGCCGTCGGGGCAGAATATATTTAATCGTCTCTGTCTGCTTCTGGGCAGTCGAGAACTGCTGGGCAAAGTCCTCGACCGCACCGCCGAAAAGGCCAACCTGGGAGAGTGGGGCGTCGAGCAGACGAGTCCGTTCGGCGTCCCGAGTGTCTGCCAGGTTGAGCCAGAGATGACGCTCCTGGACCACACTGGTGGCCATCACCTGACCAACAGAGCGAGCGGCCACCTTCGTCGCCCGGAGAGCAAGGTCAGTGGCGGCTCGCAGATCCTTAAATGCCGTTTGGTCAGTCCCGCCCTCGTGCATATCTCTGAGCAGCTTCGCTTGAAAAACCTGCAAAGTGCTCATCGCATGCAAAGCGGAGGCCGCCTGTCCCGCCGCTCTATAGGAACGCGCATGCAGCTCGGGGAAGAAAGGCAATGGAGTCGGCCGTGGCCTTGCGGCGGCAGCTTTGTCCAGAAACCAATCATCCATCCGCGAGAGATCGGGGCAGGGCGGAGGGTTCCACTCTAACCCGATACTCCCAGCGGCTCGAGACAGCATGGCCGACAGCTCGGGATCAGACACGGGCAACGCTGGCACTCCCGAAGGAGGCAACGCAGCCGCATCCTCATCTCCCGAGGAATCAAGCTCGCCTTGTGATGCTGTGATTGACATTGCATCATCATCTGGAGCGTCGCACGAAACTGCCGGCGCCCCCGAAGAGACAGCCGACTGAATCGAACTGGCGCTCGCTGGCTCTGCCACTGAGGCGGGAGGTGTGGCCCGAGGAATCGTCGGGGCTTTATTCCACACCGTCACGTCAAAACACCGGGTCCCCGAGTCGACGAGCTTCTCGTGGAAGAAGCTGATCGAGTGGCGGGGACCGGGACTCTCACTTTTGTCAGATCATTGAGTCTCGACCTCAGTGTAGAGATGGTCATGTTCCCACAGAAGGAACATGAGTCATCCACGAACGCTGCTGCTGCATGCTAAATGCCCAGGCATACAGAGCAGCGATCGTGACCAACAGATGATGATATGAATCGACCACACCCAGAAGAGCACGGGCGAGCCATCTTTAAAAGGTCGTGCCGCGTGCTGCTCTTTCAATGAGAGGAGGAAATTCACTCTTTAATGCTGAGGCGACCAGGGAGAAGTGCAAAGTCTGGCAGACCACTGCTCAGATCGCAGGCAATGCAGAAACTCGCTGGGTACCGCCGTCACACCAACACTGAAGAGGACGCTCATCTCGAAGAGTCTTGAAACAGTGAGAATGGCTTTCAGGAGTGAAAAGTTCTCTTGGCTCCGAAGCGAAAACATACTGCGGTTGCGTTCACTTCCTCCTTTTATACTCACGGAGTAGGGCGGAGTACGCTATGCAAATTTCCGCAGCCCCAAGGCATTGCATGCCATTGGCTCGTTTTTAAATACTCGAAGAGGATTGGCTTTCTATGCGAAACCCCCCAATCTCCGTCACTTCTGACGTAACTCGAAGTGACTACGAAAGGGAACAATGATTACGGGGAACAGCTGAGTGCATTGAACTTATGAGTGACAGTGACAGACAGAATGCTGGGAAATGAAGTCAATAGTGAAGGACACAATGATAACGAGGACCTCTAGTGACAAACAAGGGAACACCCCAGATAGCAAACTGACATTGAATCAACGTGGAAATATGACATCGAAACAACGTTGATCTGACATTGTTTTGCTCATCGAATTAACGTTGAACCAACGTCAGACGTCAGACATTCTTTCAAAACTAACGGAAAATCAACTTGAAATCAACGCGTTGTTTCAACGTTATGAAAGCAAACCAATTTTCGATTTTCATTTAGCTTTGAAGAATGCCGCGTCTGACGTTGGTTCAACGTTAATTCGATGAGCAAAATCAACGTTGTTTCAATGTCATGAGAGACGTCGTTTCCACGTTGATTCAATGTCAGTTTGCTGTCTGGGACAACCAGACAATGTGACAGATTGCTGGTCAACACCTTTTAAAATTATTGTGTCTCAACAATTAATAAACTTTTGTATGGCTACCATTATCTCTGATTCATCCATGTGTAGTGGGACGTACAGAGTCTCGTTATTTTTTATACAACGCTCGTGGGTAATGTACTGTCCAATCATATTCTTCAAGGGAGCGTTTAAAAGGAAGCGAATTAACATTTGTGGGTGTGGGGTCACCGCCTGTGGTTCAATGAAGCGTGCGGGGCAACACTAATTGAAGCTGCTGCTTTGTCGACCCCGGTTTTGTTTGGACAACTACCTCGCGAGCGCGTGTGCGTTCGGTTCAAGTGTTCGTGTTTTGCTGCTGTACATTTTACTTATTTTTGTTCGTCTGTATTATTGCTTTATCTTGTGGTCTCTGTTGTATTGCGAATGAGTACGACCCAGGTTTTATATCTTTTAAAATTCTTGAGTATTTAAATAAAACTTTTGTATTATTTGTATCTACGTCTCTAACCCTTCTTGATATTCACGTTCCTGTGTGTCCTGTGTAAAGTCTTAGATGTACAATATTAATATTTCCCTGTAAACAGGATGTAAACGTAGTCGTCCATAACTAGAGCTCTGCTCCCTTTGAGCGGCCTCCTGCTACACATGATTAGTATCTGCGTGTGCCTTTTGAGTAGGGGTTGTTAAATTCTTGCATGTATGTATCGCTGCAGCCCGGAGACCTGCAGGTGGGAGGAGCTTACGCCACAAGTGGGAGGAGCTTATGCCGCAAGTAGAATGGATTTCACAAATGTACAAGTAGGAGGAGTTTACTCCGCAAGTGGGAGGAGCTTATGTGGAAATCCCCAAGCTGTCATTGCCGAAGACGGCGGTGAATGAGTATGGCAGGAAGTAGCGACAGTAATGAAAATAAACTTTTAAATATTACGTTCCTCATCATGGTCTGATTTCTTACAGCTTTGTTATTATTGTTGTGTGTGTCCAATACCTCTCACTGTCAATGAAGTCACGTCTTTAAACCTTTTAACCATATATACTTAGACAAGTGATGGTGTTTTAAATTCATCAGGCTGCTGGCCTTATTCAAGCATATTTCTAAATATTAGCCTCATATTGTACAATTCTACAGTAAGTAAGGACACTATAACAGCTCATTAGAACTGATCTGCATGCAGTGAAAACGGCAAAATCCAGGTTGGAAGGTTTCTGAATAAATGCCCTGGAGCTCGCCTCGCTTTCCCCTCCCAGCATAACCTGGTGGATACACAAGAAGCACAATAAGAACTATAGGGTTTATAGCTGACATTGAACATTTACAAACATTAAGAATAATTTCTCAGCTCTGTATGTCCATGCCAATGCCATGCAAGTGAATGGTGTCCAGAACTTTTAAACTCGAAGGGATGACAAGTAAATTTGATTTTTAGTTTTTAGTTTTTTTTAGTTCTTTAGACTAACAACTAGTTTATTCATCACCAATTTACACAAAACATACCAGGTGTGCAGCATTTGTAGTCAAACCCACACTCCAAACAAGTGGAGATTGAGTACATCCTCCAGAAGAGCTGTTTGTAGTAAGACGACTTATTTTTCCAGCATGTAACACCTGATGGGGAAAATAAATGAGCATAACATTTAACATTATCAATGATGTTCTTGTTATGCGTTTTATTTTTTATTGTCAAAATTTACTTTCTAGCCATAAGAAGTGTGCCTGATTCCTGAAATTGTCATCCCCAACTATGTCCCTGAACCTTAAGGAAGCCAATGACAGGGGCATGTAGGCAGCATCTCCTTCTTGAATAACAACTTCAAGAAGTATGTTCTTCAGCAAAACTCCTGATAACTGAAAATATAGCAACAGTCAGCACAGGCCGTTAAAAAAATGTTAAAAAGCACATTTTATAACATTCTTCAACTACCTTGAAGATGAAGCATGATGGAGGGTCATCGTCTTTTAACAGCTCATCCTTAAAAAAAAATATAAGTGGATTAAAATTGTATGATACACATTTTTAATCATCATTAAAATTGATTATGCATACCTTGCTAAAAACAGAGGGCACAACAGGGGTTTGGCCTGCTAAAACTTAGTAATTTAAAATGAGCTGACCAATATTATAGTTACATAATTTGAAAGCCAGCATTGGGTGTGTATTTTGTTTCATATAAAAGTTCTTGCTTTCAAATGCAAGTTCAGTTTTTTTCTTCTCTGGGTGTGCAGAGCATTCTTCTTCTTTATAGAAGAGCATTCTTTCTTCTTCTGATATTAAAATAAATGTTTCAATTGCATTACATTACATTGTGGATTAGGCCTACGCAGAAAAAAGCATAACTACAATGAAAACAACTTTTAATAGAATTGCATGCATTGTACAATTAAATTAGGAGTTATCACATTATTCTAATATCAAATCCATTTACAAAACATTTAAGACATTTACATTTTGAAAATCAATGCAGTCCTAAAACGTACAAAAACTGCTACAATACCCTATTATGGTCTTCAGAATCCATAATCTGGAGAGAAAACTGTAGAAATGAAATGCAGAAAAGATCTCGTCATGCACGTTACAGATTTTGTAATTTGTGTGCAACTAAAAAAAAATACAGAAATTCATTTGGATACACTTTATACCCATATTCTTTACATTCATTTAATCAAGACTAAAAACAGTGTACAAACAACATTATAAAATGGTCTTTTTCAGAACTTATACACAGCAAAATCCCCAGTGTTAAATTAACACTGAGAGTGTGGATTATATAAACTCTGAGCAGAGTGTTAAATGAACACTGAAGCAGTGTTAAAGTTAATGAGATAATTAAGTGAATAATTGAGTGATGATTGAGCATTATTGAAGACACCTGATGTTAACAAGCAGAATCACTGAATGAGAAAAACTGAATTTTAAGTCACCATTATGGAGATTAGTGTTTGCTTTAGTTGGGCTCTTGACCCTTATTTCTTTAACTTTAGATTTTGTTTGGCTGCTGTACATGAGTTATAACAGCCAGATGAACAAATAGA
Organism: Pimephales promelas; assembly: GCF_016745375.1. The sequence goes on from NW_024121566.1 coordinate 1,867,055, forward strand.
AAAGGTGATCTGATGGTGATGTGTTTTAACACAATCATTTAACCCGAATCACTGAATTCATATAGAATGAGGTTTACTTTATTAATTATAGCAGCAGTGACCTTGTGCAGCATAATATTCTCAATATCTACAGAATATTAAAAATAATTTCTTAAAAGCTTTTCTTATATAATTTTTTAGTTCTTTACAATGGTAAGACACAGAGACATCAATAATTAGCCTGTGAATCTCAACAATGGTAACAGTTATAAAGCATGTTGCATTATTGGTGCCACCAATCAAAACTCATTCATGGCTCCCATCATGCATTGCTGCATGAATAAATAATGAGCTTATGTTCAGAGGTGATCTGTTGAGATTAGTGTGTTAATTCTTGATGTCTGTGTATGCCTTTATAAAATATTTTTGGGATATTTTTACATTTTTTTATAATAATTTTTCATTGAAAAGGTTAAAAATGGTATGTCCTAAAATGACCATGCTGCTAAAATCCTTAAGGTAATTTTAACTTAGAATTGATGCTCTTGACAAGTTCAGCAATTCAGGTCAATTGTTGAAACACAACCAACACCATCAGATCACCTTTTTTCATCTGGCTGTTATAAGTCACAGACAACAGCCAGACAAAATCTAAAGTTAAAGAATTAAGGGTCAAGAGCCCAACTAAACCAAACACTAATCTCCATAATGGTGACTTAAAATATCTGTTTTTCTCCTTCAGTGATTCTGCTTGTTAACATCAGGTGTCTTCAATGATGCTCAATCATCATTCAATTATTCACTTAATTATCTCATTAACTTTAACACTGATTCAGTGTTCATTTAACACTCTGCTCAGAGTTTATATAATTCTCACTTCTCGGTGTTAATTTAACACTCTCAGTGTTAATTTAACCCTGGGGATTTTGCTGTGTAATGCTATTTTTAAAAAACGAAAAAATGTACACGCTTACCCCTTCATCTCAACAGCACGCTGACGGCTGACATGTGAAAGTGGTTTTCTTCTTTGTTTTCTGATGGATCGCAACAAAATTTACACATTACCGCCACCAACCGTGGAGCTATTACAACACAGGTGATATTAAAATAAACCAATCAAAATCCTCTAGAAGTTTGTACAGCCCACTTGCGGCTAAAGCTCCACCCACTTGCTGCTAACCCACCCATTTGCAGCTGGCTCCATCCTCCATTTATACCCATCTCAATTCGTGGGGTGAAATTCCTCGTAGTCGGAGATAGTATCAAATCCATTTGAGCTGCACAACACACTTTGCCACAAAAAGTTGACATTGTTTAAAATGTCTTTGTTATGACAACTTGACATTAACCAAGACAAAAATGTCTTGATAATGACAACTTGACATTAAAAAAGATCGAAATTTCTTTGTTATGACAACTTGACATTAACCAAGAAATCATAACTAGTCCAACGTGTTCCACTTTACTTGAGGTAAGGGGAAATATTAATGACACTGTTGTTAAAGCATTTGACAGTGTAATAACCCTTAATGATATCTTTATAACTAGTACAATGTGTTCCACTTTACTTGAGGACAAGTAAAATATTCATGTCACAGTTATAATGGTGTCATGACAGCCAAAGTTAAAACCAACCATAACATATGACAGGGTAATGTAATGTTAAAAAGCTAAATAACTTATTTAAGTTTGATAATTAGACCTGTAAAGACATATTTGTGACAGGTCATAATTTCTTGGTTAATGTCAAGTTGTCCTAACAAATAAATTTTTGTCTTTGTTAATGTCAAGTTTTCATAACAAAGACATTTTAAACAATGTCAACTTTGCATTAAAAGTGTCATAATTTACCGAATGGCAGTTAATGACAACAGTCATTCATAAAGACTCCTTCATGTTCATGACAGGTGTTATGTCATGTTTATGACAGTGTCATGTCAGTCTTATGCACACCCCTTCAAATAAAGTGTTACTGATTGATTTTAGACACATGGAAGGCGGGTGAGAGACCGTAACCCCTCCGGAACAAACAATCGACTCGGTGGGCAACCGGGCGGAGGCGTTACCCCATCTAAGGCTGTCATGACCTTCGATTCGACCTCCCATACCAGAGTGGAGATGACAACCTTCTCAGGTAAAATACACTCAGGAGTCACCGGGCGTTCGGATGGATCAAAAATACGAGATAAAGAGTCGAGTTTGATGTTTTTGGACCCGGGGCGGTACAAGAGAACAAAATCAAAGCGTCCGAAAAAAAGAGCCCACCGAGCCTGCCTAGAGTTGAGTCTTTTAGCAGATCTGATGTATTCAAGATTCTTATGGTCGGTCCAAACGATAAAGGGTACCCCCGAACCCTCTAACCAATGACGCCATTCCTCCAACGCTAACTTAACTGCCAACAACTCTCTATTACCAATGTCATAATTACGTTCGGCAGGCGATAGTCGATGAGAAAAAAACGCGCAGGGATGCAACTTGTCGTCTAAGGAAGCGCGCTGTGAAAGTACTGCTCCTACTCCCACCTCTGACGCGTCGACCTCCACCACGAACTGACGTGTGGGATCAGGGGTGACAAGAATGGGAGCTGAAACAAAGCGACTTTTGAGGTTGGTGAACACTGCCTCAGCAGTGTTTGACCACCTGAACGTCGTTCGGGGGGAGGTCAAGGCAGTCAGAGGCGCGACTAGTTGGCTGAAGTTACGAATGAAACGTCGGTAAAAATTGGCGAACCCCAGAAACCGCTGTAGGGCCTTACGGGAATCTGGACTTGGCCAATCTACCACAGCCTTAACCTTGTCAGGATCCACGCGCACTCCCTCAGAAGAGATGATGTACCCTAGGAAGGGAACAGACTGTGCATGTAACGAACATTTCTCCGCCTTGACAAAAAGCCCATTCTCCAACAGTCTCTGGAGCACTCGCCTGACGTGTTGCACGTGTTCCTGGAGAGACGAAGAAAAAATCAATATGTCATCCAGGTAAACATATATGAACTGATCTACCATGTCTCTCAACACGTCATTAACGAGTGCCTGGAAAACCGCTGGGGAGTTGGACAGACCGAAAGGCATGACCAAATATTCAAAGTGCCCCCTAGGGGTATTAAAAGCGGTTTTCCATTCATCCCCCTTCCTGATGCGGACCAAATGATATGCATTACGCAAGTCCAGTTTCGTGAAAATGGATGCTCCCTGCAACCTCTCGAAAGCTGAAGACATCAACGGCGGGCACGTTAGACAATCTAAAAAAAATCTTTAAAAAAAGCGGGCACGTTAGACAAATTCGCTACCTCACTCTGAAACACAGAACCAGACACAGATGGACAGGCAGACACTAAACAGGACTCATGACAGTGGTTACTCCATGTGGAAACAGTGTTAGTGCACCAGTCGACACGGGGGTTGTGTCTGGAAAGCCACGGGTGACCCAAAACCACTGGTGCAAGTGGTGAGTCCATGAGAAAAAATGAAATGAGTTCAGTGTGATTTCCGGAAGTGATGAGGGTAATGTCTTCAGTAACGTGAGTGATGCGGGGAAGTTCTTGACCATTGAGTGCGTTGACGATAATTGGGTGCAAGAGGGGGGTGACGGGGATCTGAAGTCTATGTGCTAGTCTGAAGTCCATGAAATTACCCTCCGCTCCCGAATCCAGAAGTGCGCTGGTGCAGTGCGTTGATTGTTGCCATCTCAGTCTTACCGGGAGGAGGGTTGATGTTGATGAGGTCTTCTCGGCGGAGATCCCGTAGCCTCATACTTACTACCGGGCTTGCTCTTTTACCGGGCAGGAGTGGATGAAGTGGCCCGCCCGGCCACAGTAGAGACAGAGTCCTTGGGATCTCCACCTCTCCCTCTCCTTCCGGGAAAGCCGAGCTCTGTTTGTACACATTTGTCAGGACTGAAGATTGTTTATCAGTCGTCGTGACAATAATGGATGGTGTTGATTGGTTAGAGGGCGTGGGAAGTGTCATTTTCACTAAAATAATCCCATTTGCTGGTAGTCTGATGCACGGTGAGTCTCTCTAACCTCCTCTCTGATATTTTAGCTTATGCACTCGTGAATTATTTTAAATTGTACTTTAAAGTGCTTTGTGCCATGATATTGTACCACACACGAAGTCCCGTGTTGTGCTTTGTAACACGTGTATTACTGTTTAGTTTATTTTTTGGGCCTAAATTGATCAGTCCAGGGAAGTTATTTAATGCCAAGTTCCCATGAAGGACTGTAAATTTGATTGATTGAATTGTGATTTAATGATTTAATGAACCATTTAATGATAGGGTTAACCTTTGGGCCTAAATTGATCAGTCCAGGGAAGTTATTTAATGTCAAGTTCCCCCAAAGGCCTGTCATTTTTATTGATTGAATTGTCTTTAATGATTTTAGCTGATTAAAGTGTGTGGGTTTTTTTTTTCATCCTTTAAAGATGCCGAAAAGTTTAAGAGAGGGTAAGTTGACATGTTGGCCGTGGCAAAATGTTACAAATGGTTTGTTACACATCAGTTTTGTGTCATAAGCTGTGTGTGTGTGTGTGTGTGTGTTTATGTCCCTGTAAATCATTTCTTTCAAGTGGACTTAAATAAATAGTTAAAATGTGTGTGTGTGTGTGTGTGTGTTTTGACTTTTTTGGCACATTTTTTCTCACAGATGTTCGATGTCCCATGTGCCCAGCTCGGATGGCATATATTAGCGAGCACCTGAGGGGCGTCCACGCCATGCTCAACTTCGAGCAGAGGGGCATAATAGTTAAATATGCCCGCCGCAGAGTAAAGCTGATGGATTTGGCTTGTTTGCTCTGCGGCAAGGTCGTCAGGTACCCGGAGAAACATCTCCTCAAGGGTCACCGGGACCTGACGGTAAGTCTGCGTTAAAACTGACCCCGTGTTTTAAATCGGTGTGTGATACGGCTGTATGTTTGTCGTTGGTATAATGAGTGCCATCGTCTGTTTTTCTACATTTCAGACCAGCTCGAGGTTGAGGGTGGTGAGGGCGTTGGAGAAGTCGGTGACCGTGGGGAAGCTTCAGGCGCTGCGGCTGAGCAACCCAGCCGTCCCCATGGTCCCCGACTTCTCCCAGGCCGATGGCTCCCCGGCCGAGGCCCGGTCCCTGGAGCCGGCGCTGCCTCAGGTGCCGCCACCCGAGTCTGGGCACAACGATGATATGCAGGAGCTACTCGGTATGGATCCGCCGATCGCCACAATCCTGATATCGGTGATCATCGATAATTGTTAATGATTGTTGATGACTAAAACAGACGGTTTGTCTTTTAGATGAGCTCTTTTCTTACGTGTATCCTGTGCCAGCGCTGTGGACCCCCGACGACCTGGAGGCCGCCTTCACAGGTATGAATCCCCCATGTCATCACGGTTCTGATAGCGCTGCACATAATACACGAGTGGTCCACTAAGTCGACGCTTTGTTTTTCAGAACAAAACTGTCACAGTCTGTCGTCCTCACCTGTTTTGTCCCGTCATCTGCACCACACTTCCCATGATCCTCTTGTCTGCACACCTGAATTCACTCCCTCATCAGCGGTCAGGGTATATTCTGGCAAACCGTTTGCCAATCCCGTCTAGCAATCGGCAGAGCAGATAATGCACACGCCGTTTACCAACACACGATGGATAACTCGCAAAGCAAAACTTTCCTGCCTGTTTTCCCAGCACATCACTATCAATACACATAGAAAGCAAGAGGCTCGAGACGTAAGAGGCGGGGCAATCGTTTAAAATTTTCAAATTAAAAGTTTTACGTAAACAGATTGCATTGAGAAATTGTTATACAGTATATTACAGTATGTTGTACAGTATATTGTTTTGAGTATATTGCATAAGGGAGAGACGTCAATTCTCTCGACAGTTAATTCATTAATAAGATGGCTGGGAATTGATAAAGTTGTACTAAAAGTATTATTAGGAAACGGATCAAGACTTAAAATATTATTTACATTTCTAAACAAAAAAACAAAAACAAAAAAACAGTAGTTATGGATATAATGTGTTATTTATTTTAATTCTTCCTCATCTTTCTTATTGTCTCTTGTTCCATACGCACTCCCACTCAGATTAGTAGGTGGCGCTAATGTACATTTATACGTTAAACACCAGAAGAAGAAACCCGCGTGAGTTTGAGGTTTGAATGGATGTTGCCATGAGTTTATCGATACATGAAGATCTTATAACGACTATGTATGAAAATGGACACACAGACACAGAAATATCATTGCATTTATCAGAGCTAGGAATGCAGAGGGGGAATTCAGAGAGAAATATAAGAAAATTCCGTTCTGAAAGAGGTCTTAAAAGAAAATGCTTCTCCGACGAGGAATTAGAGTTGGCGGTTTCACGAGCAGTTGTAAAGGTAAGCATTTTTCCTGAAATTGTTTAATGTAACTTTATGCGCAAGTGACCATATTTCAGAATTCTTATAGATAATCTTTATAGGTAATTAATAAGGTTGTTGCAAATCACCCTCAAAGATGCTGTATGATGAGGCTGTATGTGATAGTCCAGTAATACTCAGAAGTTTATCAGGATTCAGGGTCTATCATATGTATGAAATATGTCTATATTTTATATACTTTCAAATTTAAAATGTAATATCATTTAAATATTCTTTCAAATGTCACGTGAACCGATAATCTCTTTGTACTAACACAAAATGTTCATGAATGATGATATTATTTAAACTAAAAAAACAAAAACAAAAATTTCGAGTTCAAGTCCACTGATGTTAATCCATTAAACTCCTGTTTGGTTGACAAAATTTAGCATTTGATTAGTCAGATTGCCTGTCAATAAAACTCTAATACTTAATTGAATAACAAATAGAGTTAGGTTAAATGTTGTAAAATGCATTAAAAAATAGCATTTGAAAAATATTCACTACATGTGTGTACATATATATATATATATCTTAATCTTTTTATTTATTTATTTTTTTTACACAGACTGGACCATATTACGGGCGTAAAATGATGACGGGCTACCTTGCTGCACAAGGTGTTAATGCATCAGAGGTCAGAGTGGGACAGACATTGGCACAAATGCATGAACCATATCACCGGGCTCGATGCCAGGTAGAGTTGGATGGGATAATACATTGCTTATTAAGTTAAACACATTGTCATGTCTTTGCATGTAAATAATTATTCAATGTGGAATCATACATCAGTGTCTGTTTGGTCATCATCCTTTATACGTATAGATAATACCCGAGTGTGGTGTTGCAAATTTTTGCTGTTTCCATTGCATTCTGTTGTAAGGGGGGAAAAAAAACTATTACTAGTAAAAACTAACTAGTGCAGAATGTTAATAAGCTTACTACTTTCATACTTTCTAAAAGAACTGTATGTAACCTAATTAAATTTTATTTCAGGGAGCACGGAATTTGAATCCGGTCCCATACAATGCAGAGTATGTGGGTCACAAACTCCATATGGACCAAAATGAAAAGCTTTGCATGTTTGGTGTCACACATGTTATTGCAATTGATGGCTTCAGCAAGAAAATTGTTGGCCATTCCACTATGCCAATAAAGAACAATTTAACCATTTATGAAGAGGTGTACAAGTAAGATGAAATATTATATTATCATATTTTCATAGTTTTTGTGTACCTTAATGTTTAATTCTAACTTTAGTTTTTAATTATTCCTAGAAAAGCTGTCCTTTCCCATGGGATGTGGGACCAGGTCAGAGTGGACCATGGCACAGAATTTTACCTAACCCTCTTCATGCAGGAAATGTTGGCAGAATACAGACATAACCAGCAGAGACTACCTTACCTCCAGACAACATCAACTAAAGTGAGATTAAAAAAGAAGGGAAAAATAATTTGTAGGTCTATCTAAACTTTAGAATTACTGAATACCGGTAATGTAAGTACAATTATAAATAGAAACAGTAATTACAACTTCAGCCCTAGATGCATGTATGTGGCATAAATAGCTTATTTATAATAATCCATTTATGATGTAGCAGTTGTTCTGTTTTGTCAGAACATTTTATACTTTCTTATTTTAAATTACGCTTTACATTGTGTACATTGTTCTTTTAATCCACAGAACCACACTGTTGAGAGAATGTGGCCTGAAGTAAATAAGCGGGTCAATTTCCCAATCAAGAGTGCACTCATCCAAATGGTTGACCAGGAGTCTTTGGACATGGAGGATGGGTTGATGAGGTACTGTGTGTCCAATCTTACTTGCCAGATCAGCCAGATTGGAGTGCAGAGATTTGTTCATGCATGGAACTGTCATAATATTACAGGTATGCTGGACAGTGTTTTTACATTTACACAAAAAAGGGTCTTTTAATTTACATTGGGACAACTTGCAGACACTTTTAGCCAAAGAAGATAACAAAGCATTTAGAAATTCAGACTAAAGTCTCATAATCTAATTATGGGAAAACAGCTGATTTCAATCTTTGACGTGACCTTATGCGATATTATAGGGATGTGATGTGATCTCGTGGCACGAGATCGTGTGAGATCCGACGTGTCTCGCTGTATCTGACTGATCTCACAAGAACGTGCCTATTTCCTTGCAAAACACTTTGCATTGTTTACATTAGAGCTGCTAGATTAATCATTTAAATATGATTATAAAGTTTATAGTTTAGTTATAAACACTTATTGTCTACATTAGCGATAAAAATGAAAATCACTTGTATTGTTACACTTATCCTCTTCTGCCAGGAAGTGGTGACAACTGTAGGTTAAGAAAGTATTTATCATTGAATCATCTATTCAGGAGATTGCAATAGTGAAACAAGTCTTTATTAATTGAGACGCTGTCTCCTTCATTTATTTATTTTTTTAATAGATTTTTGAGAGAATCGATTTTTGAGTCATGAGAGAATCGTGATCTCCAATTTAAATAAAAAAATTTCAATTGATCCAGAATCGTGGAGCTTTAGTTCACATGTTTATTACAAAAAATAATACAACAAATATGAATTTTATTTCATAAAGTACAAGTTCATATCAAAATGCACATGCATTTTGTGTTTTTAAATAAAAAATAAAATACTATTTTTCCCTATAAATAAAAGGATAAAAAAAAAAGTCTAGTCTCATCTCGTGAGATAGGAGTCTCATCACACCCCTGCAATATTAAGGTATCATGGTTCTATTTACAAAGACTGTTCTTTAGATTATGTAGTATGGTTTTATGCAAGTATTGTTAAATCTGTCATTTGATAACCATTCTTGATAAGGCAGGATAACCATTTAGGAAGTAGTCCAGGATAGAGGAGATTTTGATAAATATAGTCTGCATTGTTACACTATCATAATCTTCCTTGACAACACTTAAAATGTGTGGCAAAGAGATCTGGGATGTAATTTCAATGAAGAACAATGGGGGCTGTATGTCAGAATATTTTCCCCTCATTTTCTTGTAACAAAATAGCTGAACAGAACTATAAATGTATGCATAGGATTTACCTTATCCCCCTTTGAGAAAAAGGTATCATCCAAATGTCACAGATGTAAAACCTACATAGGATCAGTGATGCATATCTTTTAGGAATGTAGAAAACTTAAATATTTCTGGAAAGCAATACAGAATTTCACAGCCAAGGTTTTGCAAACTTCATTGGACAATACACCAGCACAATATCTTTTTGGTATAGTATTAGATATGAGATTTGACCCTATATCTGTAAAGAGGCTTGGCGTATTATCATACTTGGCAAAAAAAAAAAAAAAGTTTTCTCAACCGGAACCAATCAATGCCTCCAACATGATCTTTGTAAACAACTTTTAAATGAAACATTAAGATTGCAAGAGTACACTTACAACTTAAATAACAAGGCCAGTACTTTTTGAAAAATATATATACCTTTTATAGACAACCTTTTGGCCTTCACAGATATGCATTACAAAATGTATGACTATTTATAACCACAGGACATTGATTTTATTACTTATATTATACTTTTTCTCCCTTCTATGCATCAGTACTGAATTTTCCACTAGTTTGTTATATTTAAATACCATTGATCTTTTTATTTAATGTATTTGTCATTTGTTGTTTCTACTGTTTGTTCTATTACTTTTTCTCCTATGTATATTACAATGAATAAACAATATAAAAAAAGTAAATCTCAAAAATGAATTTAGCTGGGTTTACAGTCAAAGTTCATCTGCATGTCTTTTTACCTTGAATAGAATCCAAATAACCCATTTCATTGCTAACGTAATGCAAAACCATACTCATTCAATAACTCAGTTGCCAGAATATGGTTTGCTGAAAAATGTCAAAGGTATGAGCAAAAAAAGTGAACCAGCATTATTTACTTAAAAATTATCAGTATTTATTTTTTTCTCAACTTTATTTATAGGCAAAGGCATCCCAAATCTGCTGGCAAGACATGGCTGCAAAACAAGGATTTTAGCAGAATATCTGCCAAGTGCATCAGAATCTGCTGAGCTGTACCATCAGGAAATGGGACAGAGATTGACCACTCCATCATCGTTTGGTATTGACCCATTCCAGTCTGTAGAGGCTAAAATTAGGGCAGAGACAGAATTTAATTTTCTTTATATTGACCTTGGAGATGTACTGAACTGTACTGTAAATGAGCATTACCACCCATTCCAGGACTGTTTAACTGAGCTAATTAACATCACCAGAAGATGTGCATAGTTGCTTTATTTTGTTGTAATTGTAATAATGAACACAACATCAAGTCATGTCATTGTATATTAATCATTTTGCCTACTGTTGCATGGAGTGTTTCAAATATTACAAGAACAGTTACATTAAGTGTAATAGTGAAATTCTGGATAAAATTCAATGATTTGTATTGGTCGGTTTAAAGCAAAACAAACTTGTACTGACAAACGACAATCTAATAAATTAAATGTTCAAGAACAACAATTTTTTTTATTTATTAACAAATGCATATTGGTATGCATTAAAGTGTTTGCATTACAAAGTGTAAACATTACTTGCAACAATTATTATAAAACCATTAACGAACCTAATACAATGAAAAAATAAAAAAAAAAATCCTTCAGTTAGTATATTTTTAGTGTACATATTTGCATTACCAACACGTTACATTACAAGCATTGACTTTGCATCAAGAACTATTACAAAAAACACAACATGGTAAAACACTTTTATATTGTATTTAACCTCTTTATCGTTGCAACCTCAGGCCGAGCTGTACTGTTCATCTAAGGCCTTAATTACGTGTACAACTTCAGAGAGGCCAGCAACCACAACAATTGAGTCCCCCGAAATGGGAGACCTGCATTTGACACAAGCTTGACCATCCTGAATCAATATGTCAACACACTGTCTACAGCCAATTAGGCTGCGACAGCAGCGTGCCAGTACGGGACTGTCCATCACTCCTGTAACAAACAGATAAAAATAACAAATTTATTACACGGGCAATAAAAATATAAAAACTGTACACAGCTTTTATGATACTGATAGCTTCTCCATAAATAGCAATGCTAAATATCAGATAAACTATCCAGGTACCAAACACAAGGCATTTTAATACCTCCGATATCATACCACATATTCTCACCCTCTCATTTATTCAAGTATGAAAAGTACCTTATACACAGCAAAATAAAACTGCATCAGTGCCCAGATCACGCTTTTGGGGTTTATTTAGCTCAAATGACCAGCAGACTGCATTATATAGAGAGCCTAAGTTCCTAAGTTCCCCTTCCGGTAAACCACCATGGGACCAGTGTTGCCAGATTGGGCGGTTTCCCGCCCAATTGGGCGGTTTTGTAATCTTTTTAGCGGGCAAAAATGGGTTTGGGCGGGTGGATAAAAATTGGGCTGGTTTCGGATCAGTTCGGCGGGTTTTTGTAGCCGAAATACCGGTACTTCAGATCCTTCTTTCAGCGACTCTCTGTCACTCACTCACTCACCCAAGTCTAAACCCAAAACAGACACTGCCTCCCTTCAGCTCACTTCACCGCACGACGGCGGCACCTCCCCGTGCACACAGGTCTTGCGCGTAATGGCTTGACATCAGCTACATTCCATCTGCCCGGACAGTTGTTTTAGAAGTTTGACTCTAGAGCTTTTGTGTTAATCAATTCAGAATATTCTTAATAACAATTGTTCAAACCAATTTTAGAAAACTCACACTCCTTACTGTCTGACGGACGGGGAATAACCTCAGGCAATTCGACATTTGTTTTTGTGACATCGCTTTGAACATGTTATTCAGAATATTTGTATTAACACAATTATTGTTTGTTATTGTGTTCTGTTCTCAGCCCAGCCCTGTTCTATAATCAACTCGATTTTCATATAGCCTAATGTTATAAAACATGCATAGGCATATTTATGAATGCTGCTAATTGTAATCATTTAAACTTTAAAGTGGGTTATTTTGTATGTCCATATCCACTCAATGTTTTTATGTTACTGAATGGTTTTGTTCCAAACGACTTTTATTGACAGTAAACAGATTTATTGATGCCTAAGTTGTTCACATTATTTAACATAAAATAAGCTAGTTTAATAGTAGGCTAGAATAGCCTACTTTTGCGTTCATTTGATTTCTGCAATCGGATAGACTAAGTCAAAGGCCGGTGTACTTTTGCGTCCATTCCTTTTCCCTTTTTATAACTCGTAATTGAATAACGAAAACATGCTTTCTTTATTCGTTTTTAGACTGGTGAAGTACGATATGCACAAACTTTTTTTTTTTTTTCTTTATATACAATGCTTAGATATTTAACTTCACAGGCCTATTAAAAAAAAAGCCTAAAACAAAAATATCTTTTTTTTTCTGGTTTGGTCAGAGCCCATCTATTATGGACATTCTATTAGACATTCTCTGGTTTGGCCTTAGAAAACCAGTAAAATTTAATTTTTTTCATTTAAATTTGTGAATGTTTTAAATGTTTCATAAAGAGCCAAAATAAACACGTTAATATTTTATTTATTATATAAAAATAAATGTTTATTATCTAGGCCTATTTATTTTATTTATTATACAATGTGTATTTATTTTTTTACTGCAGCATTTGCAGTTCAAATTCAAATTTTGGTGTTCAACTTTGCATTTTAAAAATACAACAGTACATCACATTTTTCATTTACAGGTCAAAAAAAAGAAAAATGATTGGACGTAAAAGCACACAGGCCAATAGGTCATTTTATAACTAGTTAATGATTCTAATGTGTTTAAACGAGAAACCATAGCGAGAAACAAGGCAAAAAAAATTGGGCGTTTTTTTGTGCATTCTCGCAGTTTTTGACGAGGTTTTGGGCTGGAAAACCTTGCTGGCATCTGGAAACCCTGCATGGGACCTTATTTCGGAAAAATATTGTATGATAGTCAATGGCGAGAGACAACAAATATTTTGATCTTGTTTGAATTGTGCCCTGAATTACACATATGATGTTTGTCAATTTAAAAGATACATTTTAAAGTAAAGAAAGTCACAGTTTGATGTGAAACCGTTGAGGTATAAGCCTGTGAAAATACGTAATTACAAAGACTACAAACCCCAAAGGCGCACATTTTCTCTCAATGAATGAAGCTAACTTTACTGAGGCTAACATCTGTCATTGTTTCTATAGTCGGTTATAATCGTAACGTTGCGCCGTCATACACACACGAGCAGCGGATCTCACTCGTTGTTTCGCTTCCCGGGAGATGTAGTTCATTGAGCAATTTTAACATAAAACTAAATGTTGCTCTTCTGTTTTATGACAAACGGCGACGTTTTTGACTTTCAGAATTATCTTTTAATTTGACAAACATCATGTGTGTAATTGAGGGCACAGTTCAGATGGAATAAAAAGATAAGTTGTCTCTCGCCATTGACTACCATACATATTTTTTTCGAAATAAGGTCCCATGAGCCGGAAGCGGAGGGGCGGGACTTAGGCTCTCTACAGATTAAAGGGAAACCTGGGTATTAGGACTTGTGTGCTACATGATGTCTCTTACTGAAATATGTAGTAGAAAACATGAAAGATCTACAGTATAAAAAACCCCCAATAATAATCCACATTGTTTTAAACACTCAATGTCATTATTTTTGGAACACTGTGTCGATGTCAAATGGTGCCTAAATGTCTGATTGACATTACAATGCTCTGATTAAAAATGGCTACAGGTAGAGTTAAGTGATTCTAACTTAACTAATAACACGGAGAGAGGTTTTCCACAAGTGCTCGCTTAGCATGACTTTATTCAAGTGCCCTCTTTCCAGCCCCCCTCCAACGTCACATCCTTTCCTCTCAAACCCCTTAACACTACAAGCATGACTCTGAAAATAAAATACTATTTCAACAAAACAATGGGAAGATGCCTATAAATGAATAAAACTTCCTAAAAACCTGTTAGCTCTGATGCCATTGACCACAGCTACTGAAAGCAAAAGGGTCTAACTGCCGACATGCACTTGAATTTTCAGGCTAGAACTGTTAGACACCTACACTTCCACAAGTGATATCACTTGCAGTCTGTTTTATTTTTATTTGATTGCATTTATTATTTTTTAATTAAATTTCTTATTTTACAACAATAGCCAGTCGGTGAAGACAAGAAAAAAAAAGAAATTGTTTTTAATTGTTGCACAAGGTTTTTTCCCCCCAGTGCGTCCTAAAAAAAAGTTGCCCTTGGGCCGTTTCCATTCATAGTTGTAAATTACATAGGCTTGTAATTGTAAAAAAAAAAAAAAAAAAAAAAAAAAAACATTATGTGGTCAGCGTTTACCTCAGTTGGGCTCTTGAGCCTGACAAGCAAAGAACAAAAGTCATCTAGTGGTGATCATGTTTGACCTAATCATTGTGTAGTGACCTGAATAACTGAGTTTTCTTTGTTGATTATACTGTGGACAAAGTAAGTTCTGACATTTTCAGATTTTTTTTTTTTTTTACTTTAATCAAATACAAATACAGAATAGGCTCTTTGAACTAGTGGCGCTTTTCCACTGCATAGTACGGTACGGTTCGGCTCAGTACGCTTCGACTCGGCGCGGAACAGTTCGGCTCGCTTTGCGTTTCCACTGCAGTAGTACCCCTTCAAAGTGTGTGGGACTGATCGTTATTTGCACGCGCCTCTACTGCCATGACATCATCTTAAAAGCGCCACATTTTCAAACCCACAACACAGGAACAATGGAGACTATCGAGGGGATGGTGTTCCTGATTCTCGGTATGTGGTTGTTTTTAACTGCTAGACGGAAAAATGTGTTTAAAATGAGGCTGATGGCAGCAAAACAAAAATACTGCTAAAAAAGTGTCTCGTGTCGCAAATCCAATGACGCTAGTAGTGACGATTCTGTCTGACCAATCAGTGACGCCAAAATGAATGGGAGTCAATGGGATGCTAACAGCAGGTGAAGTTCGGCTACAATGATGGCCCCCGGAGGCTTCAACTTCCGGCTGATGGATTACACACTTGCGTGCTTACCAGCACAGAGTGGAGAGGGGCGCAGTGCATGTAGTGACATCATGTCAGACAGCATGTAATAAAATACCAAACTTTATCATTATGAATATAAATAACTAACATGGCTGGAAGTACTCTCTATCAAGCTAGCATATCGATACTGTTAAAGTTTAAAATATATTGAATTTGATTCGTTAACGAGCTAGTAATAAAGCTAAAAACAGGTTGCATTGATGCACGTATTCCCATTACAATCAGTTACACTGTGATGAAGGTGAATTTCATGTAAGATTCATAACATATACACCGTGTTTTGCATGTACAGACATCCCAACCTACAAGAATTCATTTCAGGGAGGTGTGTGTGTGGGGGGGGTTAATATAAAATATGTTAATAAATATAAAATATGTTAATATGTTATATTAACATATTTAAAATATGTTTAAAATAAATATTATATATTAAATAATATTATGTATATTATAGATTAAATATATTAACTAATATTATGTATATTACATGTTACATAAATATTAACAAATGATTGTTTTAATTATGGAATTCTCCATAATTAACTCCTAAACTTCAGTAGAGAACAATTCTTTGTAAGGAAGGAGGGGTTTCTTTATTGAACATTTATTTGCATGTAGTATGTAGCCTATGGGTTGCGCTGTCTTAAATTGCTCAGTGCCGCACTGACTATTGAGTGTTGCTAGGAAACACGTCCGCGCGGCGCTGACGAATCTGCCGCGCGGCTCGGATCATTGAACCGTGCAGATGACATGTCCGCGCGACGGTAAAGCCCCGCTGTCTCGTCCCACTTTTGGTTTGTTTGGCTTCCCATATTTCTGCCGTGCACGCGCCGCGCGCTATGCATGTTATACACGCAGTATCTCGCTCTAGATTCCGGGAGATTTTAACTCATTTGCGGGCATCAGGGAGACGCTATCAATATGCGTGAGACTCCCGGAACTTCCGGGAGACTTGGGATGTCTGCATGTAATTGACCCTTCGCTAAGCCACGCCCGAAAACCGCCACTGGCCAATCATGTCTTAGCAACCGTAACTATGCGCGGGAGGTCTGTCAAGCTTTCGAACGAGGGAACATTCTGAAGCATTGTGCGTATGGATTGTGCAAATCTGATACCGGTATACTAAAAGTTTGGACGGAGGAGAGGAATTGTTCTCCTTCCAGAAAATCTAAAAACCAAGGGGAAAAATGATTGGCGTGATCTAGCGTCGATGTACGATACGATACCCATTCATAACTACTGGTAAATGTCGACATGCTTAACAAAATGCTGAAAAATATATTTTAAAGTATGTCAGTGAGCCTTTGTCTTGTCTCTTTAATGGTCTTATTTTACGTTTTCATTATGACCAAAGAACCGTCAATATTTCCAAGCAATAGGTGTTTTTGTTAATCGACGTCCTACTAACGTTACCCCTTACAAAGCTACTTAACCCAATCCGATCGCGGCTCTCCCGGTATTAGTGTTATTTCACAAGATTTATTGATGAGCTGTTAGATTTATAATTATTAAGATTATTTTCACATACCCTGCTGTATGAACATAGCTGTTCCTCAATTTGTGTTTCCCATTTGAACGGTCAGCGTATGAGGCGCTGCTGCTTGCGCTGGGACTATAACGTTAGGCTTTAACTTCAATTTTTAAGAAATTATTCTCTAATCGGTTGCATATGTCGTGAATATATCCCTCGAATGCATACTGTAGTCCCTTTTGTCTTGCTCTCTCAGATATTTCACTTGTTCGCCTAAAATTACTAATTAGCTCATTGAAATGTCTGATACCGGGTGCATCCACACTATAATAGATGGGCCAGCCGCGAAAGCTTGACAGGCGTAGCAACAGTAACTAGGGAGAGCGAGGCTTAGCGAAGGGTCAATTGTGTCTCTTACCCTCCTCGAGTCAAACGAGAGCGTGCATGTGAGCAAGATATTTGGAAAATGTTTTAATCAAACAGATCTCATTCCCCATTGACTACCATAGTAGGATGGTAGTCAATGGGGAATGAGATCTGTTTGATAAATTTTCTTCCAAATATCTTCCTTTGTGTTCAGCAGAACAAATAAACACATAGAGGTTTGGAACAACATGAGGGTGAGTAAATACTGACAGAATTTTCATTTTTGGGTGAACCAACCCTTTAATACCCAGGGTTCCCTTTAAGGGAATATTTTAAGCAAGTTGTTGCATGAAAAAGATGGTTGTTCTTTTAATCTACATATTGTACATGTCTGTGTGATGTCCAAGTGATTACTTGCCTCTGCACACACAGCACTTGAACGAGGTTCTTAGAACCTCACTCTGCTGCTCAGTAAGGCCTTCGCTATGCTTGCAAAGCTCTCTCAGCTTGGCAGAAACAGCCGGTAAACCCTCCGAGGCTAGAAGTACCTCCTCGATTTTGTCTTTTATTTCACAGAGCCCAGAGTCCTCATGTCTTGAGGTTTGCCTTTTACAGAAAAAAATATATAATTAGCAGGTGACAATAATAGTTTAAAATATTTTTTCTGTGAATAGTTTAAAGAAACCAAGGCTCTCATGTGAGGTCTTAATTGTAACCAATGTGTACTTTAAAGGGATATTTCACACACAAAAAGAACATTCTGTAATCATTTACTCTCTTGTTATTTCAAACCTGTATGTATGTCACTAAAATATCTTATTTTGTGTTTTGCAAAAGAAAGTCGCTCACAGGTTTAAAATAACACAGGGATGAGTAAATAATGAAAATTTTCATTTGGGGGTGAACTATCATTTTAAAAGAGCAAATATCTGTCATGTCATCTATCATGCAAGTACATTTCCATCATCATCTTAATAATACACTGCCATTCTGTATTCCATGGTCCTGCTATGCCTCAATATTACTTAATTTTAGATTGTATGCTGTTTGTTTTTGATCACATTAAAGTTAAAGGGGGGTTTATTGTGATTTCACTTTTTTGATTTTAAATAGTGTGTACTGCTGCTGTTGGTGCATGAACAGTATCTGCAAAGTTGCAGCGCTGAAAGTTCAGTGTAAGCAGAGATATCGTCTTTAAAAATCAGGAAGTATAATTGCCTACAAAAACGACTGGATTGGGACTACAGCTGGGTTATGGTACGTCGCTAACCCACACATTTGCATCAACCACTCCCTCCGGAATAAGCAGAAAAGGGCATGTGCATATTTCAGCAGCTCCAGCTCGTCGAGTGTGTTGTTGTCGAGCTGACGTCGAGCTGTCAGGTCCTCTGTGTTTCGAGCTTCCCACAGACGCTGTACTTCGACAACAATGGATACAATTTATGTTTGATTATGTTCCTGAAAATGACGATCGTAATCTAGCTCTCTGTGCTGCGCATTTACGGAAGACAGGATCCAGAATCTCCACGAATTCAACAAGAAACTGTTACTAAAACATGAAGCAGTTTCAACTTTAAAACCAGAGGCAGCAGTTGTTGGGTCACAACCTGTAAGTAGGCTAAGACTTAACCATTTTAAATGTATTTGCATGTATAATTCCAGACGTAGCCTTGTGTTGTTTTTTTTTCAAATGCCAGCGCTGGCTTTATAGCCACTAGGCTACTATTTATGCTATTTTGTGTCTACGACAAACTCATACAAACATTATGGACCTGAATTTTCTATAAGTGCTAATATTGTAAATGTATTTTTCATGTATATATGCTTTATGACATTATTTTCGATTTGATCAAGAACGTAAACATGCCAATGCTGTTTGTGTTTAACATTAGTAGCCAGTCAGTTGCTATTGTTGCCAGTCAGATGCTATTGTGTAAAACAAACGTGTATAAAGTAAAAAAAAATTAGCATTCAGAAACGTTTAGTAAGAGCCGTGTGTGGTGAGGTTCTGCTTGACTCGCTTCATCACGGCTTTCTCTGTCTGATTCTGCCTCAAACTGATACTGTAGTTGACGCCATTATTTACCTTATTTACATCTGGACCGGAGCTCATGACATGCACGTTTCGCCAGTAAAGGTAATGGGCGTTAACCTTCCGGACAACGTGAGCGACAGTTTAGCCAATCACAACACACCGGCCCAAACTAACCAATCAGAGCCCACTGCCTGTTTCTGGGGGAGTGGTTTCATAGAATCAGGAAGTCAACCGCTCGTTCAGGAGACAGAGGAGAGCGAGGCTTACAATAAAGGTGAAGTTTATGAAAAATAAGACTTTAATACAAATAATCAAATCAGATTCTCAGTTCTCCCCTCATTGTACTACCATAGTGTTTTAGATCTTTTTGAGGGTGAGTAAATACTGACAGAATTTTCATTTTTGGGTGAACTAACCCTTTAAATCCAGATTTTCAATTATTTGCATGAATTTAAATAAAAAGTTCAAAGATAAGTAGCTATTCTGATGAGAGCACTCATGAACCTACCCTAGTTTCCTACGTTTCCTCCTCCCCATCTCGGCAAATACATCCTCTGCTACTGCAAAAATACGTCTGGAGCTCTGTTTCCAATACGCAGACCCTGTGGCAGTGAGGATGAAAATAAATAAAACAATTGTGTGAAATTCAGAATTATACCATCATTGATGAGCTGGGGCAAACTTCAAAATGAATTTGTTCCAATATTCCAGCCCACAACACAGACCTTTAATTCCAGGGGTATCAATAAGCAAATTTCCTTGACTATCTGTCAAGACTATGCTTGATTCAGGACCCAAAGCAAGGGCTTCTTTGACTTTGGTTTGCATTGTTGACAAACAGGCCTCACTCTCCTCAAAAGGAATGACTAATGCCTTGTCCTGCACAAGTCTGTCACCCTCAAGTTGTCCAAGGAATATGGTTCTGTGGGAACACACACAAAAAAAACCACACAGACTGTTCCCATCAGAAGTGGTTACTTTAAACACTTATATCTGCATTACTTTGAAATTGCATTTCACTGCACCAGCATTTTTGTCAGTGCGGACCAATTTTTTTCTGCTAAAAAGTACGTTTTTCCACTTACCTTTGAAACATTTTGGGGCTAACTGCAGGACTAGCTGCACGTGTAGCTGTTGCAGTGGCAGATCGGGAAAAGCTAAAACGAGGTCGACTTTGTGCAGGGTTTGGGTGAAATGGGACTGGGCTAGGGAGTGGCACACATGCATCATCACCCATCACCTGAAAGGTACTCCCACCATTCATTAGGTCTAAACAACTGAAGAATCCAGATGAACCTGGGAAAACTGAAATCCCCATGTCATTGGTCAAGTAAACACTTGACTGTGTAATCAGACAAAGGAGACAAGAGAAAGCAAGATCTGAATACAAATTTGGAAGAATATTATGCTATACTTTGGACCAATAAATTGTCATTAGCTTTCCAGGACTGGAATCTCTGGTGTCTTGTCGAAAAGTCGTTCCGTATAATATTGTGACCCATACTCGAAATTGGTGTTTGCATTTAACCCATCCAAGTGCACACACACACACACACACACACAGCAATGAGAAGTGAACACACACACACATACTGTGGACACACACCGGAGCAGTGTACCGTAATCTTGATTTTTTTTTTTTTTTTTTAGAACGACTGACCAACAATTAGTTTTTTTTTTTTAATGTTAAACTAGTCAACTTAAACTAAACGTTAGTTTTAGTTAAATTCTCTTTTATTTGTTCTATTTACTCCAGGAATGCATGATGCCCATTTTACCCATAGAATGAGGCGTTGATCAGCCGCGCCGTCGCACGGTCGGCATCATTCGAATCTTAACGGTTGCTAATGTTTTACTGAAACACGATCGATTTTCTTGATTAATTATAAAAAACCTTCCCAAACAATAAAGTCAAATTAATAAAAAAATATATATTAAAAAAAATCGCCCAGCCTTAATTTTTCAGGTTATATGACTGCAGGTTTGGTTTCTGACATGGGCATAGACTGTAAAAAATAGGCCATGAGGCAGGTTGTGCTTTTGCGTTGTTAAATGTAGCAGGTAACTTTATATTTAGGCTCGATTTGTAACTTAACATTCAGGCTAAATGTATATTTAACACTTACAAAACATTACCAATTGTAAAATGAAGCTTAAACGGAAGAATCTGAATTTTATTTTAATGAATTTAGTCTAAAAAAAGTTTATTTTTACGTTCTAGGATTAAATCATTTTTATGAGAGCAAACCTTGAAAATCCTGGCCAAGTTGTCCACTGTAACATCGTCCTCCCTGAGAACTGCGGCCAGAGAGCCTCTTTTTAACGTGTATGTCCCAGTGGTAGACATCGTGCTAGACTTGACTTTGCAGGAACATTAAATGGCGCCAATTTGGCCATCTGCACGAATTCAATCTGCTGAGTCTACGTCACATCCGTTTAGAACAGCCACACCTGTTGGTTTTATTTTATCTTAATATTTATTTGTTCTATTTTATACCCTGTATGTTGTAATTATATAATCAACAGCATATTAGATTGTAAAGTTACATTTATCTTATAGAACATGTTACAGTTAGGATTAGGAAGCACACTTTAGTTTAGTGATATGGGGGGGGGGGGGGGCGACAATAACTAGATTAAACCCAGAATTAAAAGAAGTAAAATTTACATACAAAAATGAACGTAGGATTAAGCAATAAAGATATGTTTGGACTTTTACACATCAACAAACAATGACAATTTGCATCATTGAAACAGTAGAAAACTGAATTTAGGAGAAAACTGTAAACATAAATTATATTATATTAACAATATATTAACAATAAACTTAATTAATTTGATGCACTTTGAGAGTTCGAAAATAAGAGCTTCAAACCATGTTCAGTGTGCAAATTGAACAAATATATATAACAGTCGAAATTTTACCATATAAAAATTAGGCTGTTAAATTTTTACAGAGTTATTTTAATTAACTATATATATATTGTTTTATACGGTAAAATTTCGACTGTTTGATTTATTAAAATTAACCCTTGCTCTTCCACAGTAGGCCTAGTTTTTAACAGCCTAATTTTTCTATTTAACAGCCTAATTTCCTAACCTTCCTAAATTCTGGATCTTTGGCAGTAGGCTATGGGCTGGGTCGTTCGAACCACCTGACCCCCCTGGCTACGGGCATTATATAAGAGGGTGCCAAAAAAATGTATAGGCTACTTACCACGTATGTGCTGTTCATTGCGGTGGTTCTATATTTGTTTACCCCTACTGTGTATCAGTCTGTCTCACTAATTTATGTTTTAATTGGCTTTATGCACAGCTGCACTACTTCCTGAACTTAAGCCAGCTCCTTGTTTACTGTCTGCCATTATTGGCCAAGCTTGATTAATTCAGGTGTGTCTGATTATTGTTGCCGTGACTACTGAGGTCAGGCACACCTGAACTAATCAATTTGTCCAATAATGGCAGACAGGAAACAAGGAGCTGGCTGAAGTTCAGGAAGTAGTGCAGCTGTGCATAAAGCCAATTGGCGTGTTATTTATACACACAAATTACTTGTTACATGCATGCAAACAACTCTTGTTTAAGATAGTGGTGTGGGTATGCACGCCACAAAGTACAGTTGAAGTTGCATTCTTCAGGACTCGTGGAATCGTATAAAATAAAGGAAATTGCTAAATAAATCTAACCATAGATTTGTTTTATATCCTGCACAAACCCGCAACCTCATGCCTCATCACACAATGGCACGCCTTCACTCACCCTTAACCCTAAAACCGTAGTCTGGACAAATGTGGACAAAATAGTTTTAATTAATTTTTTAAAAATACTTCCCATGATCTGAGCGGTACAAGACTTGGCTACTTTTCCTAAGTTTGCTTCCTGAACACGCACGTTTTTTTTTTGTTTTTTTTTTACTCAATTGTACAATGTTAAGTGGGTGAAAAAAAAGCTCCTTAATCCCGTATTTGTCAAAAATGGGCACCCATAGAAATTGTTAGGGGTTAACAGTTAAAGGACCCAGAACCAGATATGAAGAATGAAGACCCGGAGTCAGAATTATAAAAATTAAAGAAAGTTTTACTGAACATAGTTTGCAATTTCATCAGCAGAAGTCAGCTTCAAGACTCCCTCAGGAGTTCGTAGGCCGCCCGCTTACAGTTACAAAGATCACAGCAGTTATACTGTTTTCAAGGTCTAAGCTACGTCATTGCTTACACGTTGAATGATTCTCATTGGCTAGGAAATAGATAAACACAGTAATTTTCCACACATATACAGATAGACGAAACATATCTCCATCAATGAGGCACGTCATGACCTTCCAGGTCACAGATTTGGGTTGCTGGCGCCAGTGTGTCCAGAACAACAACTCATTCAATCTCCAGTAATGGCAGTGGTTCCTTAACCTGCAACTAAGAAGACTAGCACTAAACTTTAGTCTAACTGGAGTAAGACTTCAACAAAGAAATGGTGCCTTAAACTGTTGGCTTCAATGACCCCGTTATGTTTTAACACTCAAACATAAACCAAAATGCCTATTTCCCTATTATTTTCACTATTACTGCATTCACAGGACACTAGCAAATAGGAGCTCCCATCAAGGTTGAAGAGAGTCTGAGCGGCTTATTATCAGTTAAGTGTACCAAAACATAATGGTAAAACATTCACTCGTTTGGGAGAAAAACAGATAACGTTTGCTCCTCAGAAAGCAAATATAATAGAAAGAATACAGTTTAATATAACAATTAAAGTTCAATATAGCAATGCTCAATATAGCTTGACCATCTGTACAGAGAAGTATCCTATGTGTTGGACATATGTGTTCACGACGCCTTTATGATCCATAAACATTTCTCCTGATACCAGAGAAAGAGACAAATGGCCTTGTGCACCTAAAAGAAGCTGGTGACTTGTGCATGTATATCAGCATGCATTTAAGTATATGATTTCACAAGCAAAAGCACAAAGAATACATATGTCAATAAATGATTAAGTAACAATGAATATACTTAATTATTGATTTTCTAAAATAAATACATAAGCATTCAAAAGGATATTAAGATTTATATGCTGAAGAGGCAAGGGATTTTGACCACCCCTTCAAAATGAATGGGAAAAACTGCAATTTAGAGCATTTTTCTTGTTTTTTTGTAAAAATAAATGAATAGATTCAATACAATGCATATCTAACATACACACAAATGAAGGGCTGATCCTGTACAACATTCTCATCATGGCACTCTCACACACACACACACACACACAAACAATGCATTCAATGAGCATGACAGAGCTAGGCTAATGTCTCACCATGTTTTTTGGTATGACTATGATCCAATCATCCACTTGGCTCATCATTGAGGGTTAAAAGGTTCATTTTTATTAGCATAATATGTATCTTTATTTACAAACCAGAGAGCCTCCAGCAGCTACATTTCGGGAAAACACTAACAGTGCCCTCTAGTGGCTCATGTGCAGGTGTCAATAGAATGAATTCAAAACGACTATTCATTTTTTTTCGACTGCTTATTACACACCAAATCTTTATTTGTCACACAATTTCGGAAACCCGACACTTAAACACCAAATCTGCAAAACCATACACTTATCCTCAGTTTTTTTTATTTCATAAAAAAACACTTTTGGCAAAACAACAACACACAATTCTATATGCAACACAAAAATCTATCAGGAAGTATCTTGATTTCCTTTTTCAAACACAGCCATTCAAAAAGTCACATTTGCCTCACACTAACTCCTCTCCTGTGCAAACATTCATTGCTTTACACCATCCAATCATCATGGCTTCAGAATCTATGGAATATATTGGAATAATCACCTTTTTCAAAAATATGTTTGGTTTATATAGTAGGCTATAACACTATCTTAAAAAAATCAAACCCAGACTGTATCATTAGAAAGGTATACATGTTACAAATGTATAAGAAGGTTGAGAAAAATTTTAAGAAGTGGTTCAAATGGATTCCTACTGAATGAACCATGCGTGTGGACAATAAACAATGAACCATGTTTAGTTGCATAACTAAACACTTTACAAATTATTGTAAAGTGTTTAGTTATGCAAAAGCTATCTGAGCTGGTGTCACAACATAGATGTGTGAATTATGTGTAGTGTTTTGACAAAATGAGCCTTGTTTTTAAAATCTCTGCCTAAGGAATCGAAAAAAATAACTTTAAAAATAATAGTGTTCAAAAACTGTACATAAGAGATGTGTCATAAAAGAACAGCTTAACATTTAAATAACTGTGTGATATGTAAAAAAAAACATGCAATATTATGGCAAAGGTGTTTGCAACACAAGACAAATGTTTGTTTTTAAAATGTGTTATTTTGAAAGCAGTGCTTCATTTTGCAAGAGATGTGAGGTATTTTGCATTTTTGTGCATGCAATTCTTAAACTGTGTGTAAAGTTTGGAAATAAAGAGGCAAAGTTTTTAAAATGTAAGCAAATGATAAAAAGTAAAAATGAGATTGATGAAATGCATTCTAATAAATGATTGCTTTTACAATTTATATTTAACCATTTCTAAACAATAGTCTAATGTTGCACAACGACACATACTTCGATACGTCTCGATCCCATCTCTTAACTGTATCCGTTTTATGAATAATGGCAGAAAGAGCATCTAAATTAGGTGTTTAGCCTATATTGAGAAATTATTTAGGTGTACAAGTCACTAAGCTAACTTAGATCGGCTAAATATAGCCTGGCCATAAATATTTGTAAATGGCCTTTTTTCGACTTTAATCTGTCCTTTTTTCATTTTAAAACTTAATGAGCATGCACACGGCTTTAATTATGCTTACAGTAGGCTAAATGCATAGGCTAAATGTTGCATTTAAACAAACTTTTAATTTGAAAATTTTAAACGATTGCCCCGCCTCTTACGTCTCGAGCCTCTTGCTTTCTATGTGTATTGATAGTGATGTGCTGGGAAAACAGGCAGGAAAGTTTTGCTTTGCGAGTTATCCATCGTGTGTTGGTAAACGGCGTGTGCATTATCTGCTCTGCCGATTGCTAGACGGGATTGGCAAACGGTTTGCCAGAATATACCCTGACCATCAGCCTCCCGTTCAGCGTCCTGTTCATCTGTTTCACCTGTCTTCACCTCATTATGTTTGATTCTTCAGTGTATTTAGTTCCCTCTGTTTTAGTCAGTCTTGGTCGGTCGATGTTTAATGTTACGTGGTGTTACCCAGTCTTCCTGCCTGTATCTGAACTTTATTATTAGTAAACCTGTTGTATTGAAGCCTTTTGGACTCAGCCTGTCTCTCTGCCTGCACCCGCACCGTGACAGATCGACCGACCCAAAACCTTGACAGCATGGGACTTCTCCTCACCCCAGCTCTCACCACCCTCAACCTATTTCAGGACGGACGCTCATCTGAGGAGTATGTCGGCAGGTTCCTGGAGCTCTCTGCTGGGGTAAGTTGGTCAGATGACGTCCTAAAGTCAGTCTTTTGGTTGGGTTTGGACGATCGTCTGTACCAGCAAGCCCCAGCAGCAGCGTTTCCAGGAACCTTCGCCGAATACCTAGACTATGTGTTGTGGTTGAGTGGGTCAGCCTTCACCGTTGGTGAGGCTGAAGATGACAGCACCACTCAACCACACACACCCACCATCATCACCACACCTGCCATCATCCCCTCTCCGCTAGTTCCGTCTAGCCTCTCAGAGCCCGAGCTATCTTCTTCGCTGGTTCCGTCCAGCCCCGTCCAGCCCGCTCCAGAGACCGTCCAGCCCGCCCCAGAGACCGTCCAGCCCGCCCCAGAGACCGTCCAGCCAGCGCCAGAGACCGTCCAGCCAGCGCCAGAGACCGTCCAGCCAGCGCCAGAGACCGTCCAGCCAGCGCCCGAGACCGTCCAGCCAGCGCCCGAGACCGTCCAGCCAGCGCCCGAGACCGTCCAGCCAGAGCCAGAGCCCGAGACCGTCCAGCCAGAGCCAGAGCCCGAGACCGTCCAGCCAGAGCCCGAGACCGTCCAGCCAGAGCCCGAGACCGTCCAGCCAGAGCCAGAGCCCGAGACCGTCCAGCCAGAGCCAGAGCCCGAGACCGTCCAGCCAGAGCCAGAGCCCGAGACCGTCCAGCCAGAGCCCGAGACCGTCCAGCCAGAGCCAGAGCCCGAGACCGTCCAGCCAGAGCCAGAGCCCGAGACCGTCCAGCCAGAGCCCGAGACCGTCCAGCCAGAGCCCAAGACCGTCCAGCCAGAGCCAGAGACCGTCCAGCCAGAGCCCGAGACCGTCCAGCCAGAGCCCGAGACCGTCCAGCCAGAGCCAGAGCCCGAGACCGTCCAGCCAGAGCCCAAGACCGTCCAGCCAGAGCCAGAGCCCGAGACCGTCCAGCCAGAGCCAGAGCCCGAGACCGTCCAGCCAGAGCCAGAGCCCGAGACCGTCCAGCCAGAGCCAGAGCCAGAGCCCGAGACCAGGATCCCACCCAGCCTCCCTCTCCCGCCTCCTCTCATCTGTCCCCGTTCTTCTCTCCTGCCCTTCAGCTCCCCTAAACCAGCCTGGTCCTTGGATCCCCGGTCTTCGCCTCACACCTCCTCCTCAGAGACACTTCCTCGGCCCCCGGTCCCTTCGGCTCCCCCGTGGCTGCTACCTCCCTCAGCTCCTCCATGGTCCCACAGTCCACCAGCTCGGCCAGGCTCCCTCGTCCCTCCGAACTCCCTGCACTCCCTCGTCATCCTCCCCTCACCTATGGACTTCCTTACTTTGGCTCCGCCCCGTTTCGTCACCCCTTCGGTTCTGTTGGACTCCTCACTCCCTCCAGTCACCCGTCAGCCCTCACGCACTCTGACCTCACCGTGTCCCTCTGTGCCCCTGTCAGCACTTCTGTCACCAGAGCCTGCGGTGTCCCCTTGTTCCCTCGGTCCCTCCTCAGCACCCATCGTTGTCTGTCCCTCAGCTACACCCTGGTCTCCTCTCCCATCCGCTCCGCCCCTGTCAGTCGGCCCCCTGGTGTTGTCAGCCCCACTACCATCGGCTCCACCAGGGGTCCTCCCTACAGCTGCTCCGCCCTGGTCTCGCCCTCAGTCTGCTCCACCCTGGCCACGCCCTCAGTCTGCTCCGCCCTGGCCACGCCCTCAGCCTGCTCCGCCCTGGCCTCGCCCTCATCCTGCTCCGCCCTGGGGGGCTGTCTCCTCCTGACGACGCCCTCACAGCCTCCAGGGTGCCCACCCCCCCCTCCCCATTGATGTTATGGCGTGAGGCCACGCCTTCCGGGAGGGGGGAGTAATGTCACAGTCTGTCGTCCTCACCTGTTTTGTCCCGTCATCTGCACCACACTTCCCATGATCCTCTTGTCTGCACACCTGAATTCACTCCCTCATCAGCCTCCCGTTCAGCGTCCTGTTCATCTGTTTCACCTGTCTTCACCTCATTATGTTTGATTCTTCAGTGTATTTAGTTCCCTCTGTTTTAGTCAGTCTTGGTCGGTCGATGTTTAATGTTACGTGGTGTTACCCAGTCTTCCTGCCTGTATCTGAACTTTATTATTAGTAAACCTGTTGTATTGAAGCCTTTTGGACTCAGCCTGTCTCTCTGCCTGCACCCGCACCGTGACAAAAACACTCCCATTAGGGCTGAGCTGACCGCCGTCGGGGCCACAGCGCTGGCACAGCAGAGGGAGTGCGTGGACACGGGTAAGAGTCCGTTTGTCAGCACGATTCTTAATGTTGCCACGGTTACTCGATAAGCCTTCCACTAAAACAATGTTTTGTTTTGTTTTTCAGAACAACTCCTCCCTGATTTTCTTTCGAGTTTTGATTATTTTTGAGTTTTTGTTTTTTAATAAAGTTTTTTAAATAATCTTTCGTGTTCTTGTCTTTAATGGGTCAACAAATTGTCATCTGCTTTGTATTGAGCACTTGCTTTCACACAACTTGAGTGAGTTTTCACCTCTACTGTACTAAGCACACTCTTTTGAACACATCACACTAGTTTTGATCATTGTGTCTTAATTAAAATCCACACATTGATGTACATCACAGCCATAAGTGATGTATTATTAGCCTCAAATTATAATTGTATCATTAGCCTAAATGCCAGTCCACTTTGGACAGTCCTCTCAGTTGAAAGTGGCCTAAACCCCCCTGCTGACCTTTTCCAGTCCACTTTGGACAGTCCTCTTAGTTGAAAGTGGTCTGGAAAACCCCCAGTCCACTCTGGACAGTCTTATCAGTTGAAAGTGGGTCGGAAAACCCCCAGTCCACTCTGGGCTGTCCTCTCAATTGAAAGTGGCCTGCCTGCTGAATGGACAGTCCACTCTGGACAGTGGCCTCAAAAAGTTTATAAAAGAGCCCCACACAGGTCAAACTTTAATTTGCAATAATGGAGGACACAATCGTTGTTTTTCATTTTAATGGCTTCAACTACGTCGATTCTGAGGAGGAGTTCCGGGTGGACGATGGGGGCGGCGAGGAGGAGCACCAGGACCAGGAACAGAACATTAATTGCATCGTGGCTGAGCTGAACAGGGAGGTGGCCGACCTCCGAAGGGCCCTCGGCGCCATCAGGCGGCGCTACACGGCCCTGAGGAGGTTCAGTGAGAGGCGGCAACAGGAGCCGCTGCCACCTCCACCCCTGCCAATTGAGGGGGCACAGGATGTGCGGGTCCTCCGTGCCCTCGAGTTTAGGAGGAGGAGACACTCGAGGGCCAGAAGAATGAAAAAGAGGACGCGTCCCACTCAGTAAGTACATCTTTTGGTGGGTCTGTTTAAGTTTGATGTTTAAGTGGGTGTGGAGTTTGCTGACTCTTTGTCTCTTTCTCTTTTTTTGCAGGACAGGCCGACCCAAACAGAGGGCATCGCCCTATGCGGAATAGGAGGAGGAGGAGGAGGAGGAGGAGGACGCTTACAAAGAGCCCATTGGTGGGTGGATCCGTTGAGTTTTCGCGATTGTAAATGCACTTTTTAAGCTTTTCTGACCACATGTGTCCAAAAACCCACTATTGTCCAATAACCCACTATATCAAATACATTTGAAAGGGGCCCTGTCTTTTTCGGCCTTTCGACCCCCGAACGAGGTCCGAGGGCCCCCAAACTTTTCCGCCCGCGTCGGGGGCCCGCGGCCGTGCGGAAAACGGCGCCCCCTAGTCGATCGGGCGTCGCGACGTGGGTTATTGGACGGATAGCGGTGTTAAGGACGACGTCCCTTTTTCGGCCTTTCGACCCCCGAACGAGGTCCGAGGGCCCCCAGACTTTTCCGCCCGCACCAAAGGATCCCTCCGAGTCTTTATAAACTCGTTTCGTCGGAAAAAAATCGAACGACAAAGCTCAAACGCCAAAGCGTCCACGAACCCGCTGTTTTTAAAGGGCCAAACCGTAGGTGTGGCCTAATTACAAAGCCTGTTGCATGACTAATTTCACAAAACAGCTTGATTTTGCAATCACAATGGCCAGAGAGTCAGAATATCACATTTAAAAAAGTTTTCACCAAGATATTCCCACAGACTGGCTTAAAAAAAATTTCCCGCCAAAACGCGTCTGCGAGGACGCTGGTTTTCTTGGCAATCAAACACTCAAACGACTCGGGAAAACGCCGCCACGCGTTCGGCCGAGCGCGCTTAGTGCGGTAGAGGTGGTTTAATCGACGGGGACCGCCGCCACAAATGACGGGAGGAGGAAACGCGACAACATCCCACTTCCAACCTATTTTTTCCCGCCAAAATGTGGTTCCGCGGACGCTTTTTTTTAATGCTAATTAAACATAGAAACGGCCCCCGAGCGACATGCCGAGAGCACCGGGCCCTGGGGCCCTGGAAAATATTTTTTTGCCTCTGCGCAACATGTCACGCTCAAGGATGTTTCACTCTTACCCTGAAAGAGCCATTCAAGCCTTTAAATGAGTTGATGACGGGGGAGGGGCGCTTTTTTGCAAAGGTCCTAGAGTTCCGAAATTCGGGGCCCCGAGTCAGGGGCCCCCGGGGAGTCGGAACGTGAAGTTTCGAGGTGCCGCGGCCCTCCGTCTGCGTGCGGGGACCATTTTTCACTCACAATCCACAATGAATGGCCCATTACAAACGGGGGCCTACGAAACGCTTAGAAAGCAGCCAGGGCCCTCAAACTCGGGGGCCCCGCTCGAGGTCCCTAGACGACGGAGCCCGCCGAATTTCGGGGTGCTGCGACGTTCCGTCTCCGTGTGGGGGCCACTTTTCAGTCACCATCCACAATGAATGGCCCATTACAAACGGGGGCCTACGAAACGGTTAGAAAGCAGCCAGGGCCCTCAAACTCGGGGGCCCGCTCGAGGTCCCTAGACGACGGAGCCCGCCGAATTTCGGGGTGCTGCGACGTTCCGTCTCCGTGTGGCGGCTCGTTTCGTCGGTTTGACCTTTTTGACCTTTGTCATTTTCAAAATGTGCATTTTTCACCCTTTTTCGACCTTTCGACCCCTGAACGAGGTCCGAGGGCCCCCAAAATTTGGCGCCCGCGTCGGGGGCCCGTGGCGAGTCGGAAAACGTCGCGCCCGAGTCGATCGGCCGTCGCGAAGCGGCGTGGGCTTACGGCACTTTTGGGAAATATAGTGGGTTATTGGACAAATAGTGGGTCCGCGGGACGGGGGAGTGGCCGGGGGCGGGTCCCGGGGCGTTTGTCCGGTTTAGTGGGCGATCGGACAAATAGTGGGTCCGTGGGATGGGGGCGTGGCCGGGGGCGGGCCCCGACGCGTTGGCTCGGTTTAGTGGGCGATCGGACGATAGTGGGTCCGTGGGACGGGGGGCGTGGCCTGGGAGTGGGCGGGTTAGTATTCCGTGAAACTCCCACCCACCCAGTGGACGGTTGGACAAATAGTGGGTCTGTGGGATGGGGGGGTGGTGGGGTTTCGACTCTCAAGCGCCAACTATACTGCCCTACAAAGCAAAAAGGCAGTAACTACGCAGAGTGCAGAACTGAGAAAAATGACTTTTGCTAGGGCTTTTTGCAGTTTTTGTACAAACGACTACCATTTTTCTCTAAAACGAGACACATTTAAGATAAGATGTTTTGTCACATAACAAGGGATGCCTTGAATGTCATAAAAATTGTAATAATTAATGCTTTTCCAAAACTGCAGTTACTGCCTTTTTGCTTTGTAGGGCAGTATAGGCGTCCGAATCGGCCGAAATCCGTGCGTATGGGTAAAAAGGGGGTTAGTCGTAAAAGGCCCTCTCTCTACCAAGCTTATAGGGGAGTGGGCATCCCACGAACTCCTGCGATCCATCGGGGCCATTATGGGTCCGTTGGCAGCTTTTTAACATGGGCTTTTTTCCACGAACCCACGGTTTGGACTAACTCTCGCTATTCCAAGCTTAATCCACTCATTATTTCAGCTTTAAAAGTCCACTTGATGTCACAGTGATGGATGACAAATGCAACTTTGCACATGTGCATTCTGACTCGAGTTAACTCGCTCGCATAATAACTAACTTAACCGTTTGTCCTTTTGAATTAACTTATAATAACAATTGCTCGTTCAGGGCCGGGCCGCGCAGACGTTATTTATTTGCTATCATGTGTGCTGCTCTCGCTGGAAGCTCCGGTTGCCAAAGAAACATGACATGCGAAAAACTTGAGACTGCACATGCGCGCTAGCTGGATCAGCCTAAAATTTTTGTTTTTTGTTTGTTTGTTTTTTTAACGAATTTGAGAGTCATAGAAAACATTTATGTGACAATTCACCTCAGATTTTGCTGCTGATTTGAAATTTGTGTCAACACAAAGTCTGCAAGCATTTTTGAATTTTGAACTATTTACTGTATGTCACATAATAGGAACACGAACTCAAAATGACAGTGACACTTATACATAGTAGCCTACCTACATAATAATTACTACCAAGAAAAACATAAAATAAAATATAGAAATAAAATAAACTTAAATATAGAAAATAAAGATCTGTTTCCTCACTGCACACAAATGGCAACAAACCATTTAATGATGGCTATCTGACTTAATTAAACAAACATAAAACATCTTGAAGTGTGCATTCTGTGCAATCAACTGCATTCAGTTACATTTGCTTGCAAGTATATAATTATATATATTCAACATAAATGTTCTTGAAGCCTTGCCCTAAAAAAAATATTAATGAAAATGAATATGAAATGCTATGCAGTGCAGTGCAACAAAAAAAAAAAAAATCAGCTCTCTAAGCTGTGTGTGTCTTCATCTTTAATAAAGTGGTGCTTACTAGGGCTGCTTTAATTTTCATGTTTGGCCTACATGTTGCTATTCAGAAACAGCAAAGCATTTACACTAGCAGTGCTGAGGCAGGTCCGACGGTTCTCCAATGTGCGACCAGAGATGCTGAAGGCTGATTCACAACTCACACTAGATGCAGGCACACAACGTATTTTTCTTGCCAGTTGTGCCATTGATGGAAACATATTTTGGTTGTGTTTCCAAAAACTATGAATGTCTCTGTCATTTTCCATTGTGGGCTTGTGCTTCAAATATTGTTCTAGCTCATCAACCCCTGAATCCAGTTCAGCATCCTCAATGTCAGCCCACTGACTAAAGTTTTGCTCTGGTCCTGCTGGTGCTGGCCCAGCCATCTCATCTTCCTCTTCCTCTTGCATCTGCTGGGCATTCACCTCAGTTGTAGCTCTTTTAGGGAAGCTGGCCAACTCGCCACGTGCACTTTCATATATTTCCTCCCTCTCTTCTGTGGTGAACATCCGAAGCTGCTTGAATTTCGGCCAGAGCAGCACGGCAAGCTTTTCATGGTGTCCCAAAACTATGCGTTCAGCCAAAAGACCCAAGCACCTATTAAATAGAATAGAATGTATTTAGTTGAATAATCCATTAAAAAAACACGTAATTAGGTCTAACTATAGCAAATTAAATGGATAATATTATTTTTATTTTTTATAGAGCACATGTACTTACTACAAATGCAGGCAATCTGAAGAGAAGAGTAATTATTAGACACTTACCTGTGTTTCAGTATCCTGAGCGGCGCTGGTTCAGCTTGGGACTGTGAGATTTGGCAGTGGGTCATCACCAGCATGGTTTTCCAGAGGGCTACTAAGTTGATTGTACAATATTTTGAGCCACTGAGTTCTTCAGTTGCCTGCTTAAAAGGCTGCAGGAATTGGACAAGCATCTGAAGAATGTCTTTCGATATGTGACTCATGCGATGCATCTCTCCTCGTCCAAGCAGAATGGACTGAATGTCTTCAAATCTCGAGTTTAGTATTCCATCTTGTTTCACATTCTTGTTTCAAAGACTGCTTAAGTTGAAGTTGTAATCCAGAATGTTTAAAAAATGTTGTCAGGGTCTTGCATTGCTCAATGCAACTTCTTACTTCTTGCAGTTCTTCCTCATCTCCATCATGCTCTTCATCACCTTCCTTAGACTTCTTAAAAGTGTGCTTCAGCACAGTATTCAGTACGTGTGCTATACAGCTTTTGTGCATCCATCGAGAGAGCGCTGCCTGCACATATGCTCCTTGGTCACTGACAAACACAAGTCTGTCGATCTCATCTGGCAATAGACCAAATTCACCTAATTGCTTGAACAGTTCTGTCTTCAGGTTTAAAGCCGTTTTCTTTGCCCCCGATGGAAATGCACATGTACATATGATCCTGGTATTAAATTCCCAGGCATCGTCTATATAATGCAGTGTAATGCAGGTGTAACTGACCTTCCGATGGTCATCTGTCCACATATCTGTGGATGCACCGCATGCCAGTCCTTCAGCTATGGCTTTCCTAACTGTTGGCAGAAGCTCTGTTCTGAGACTTTCATATTTCTTCTGTGTGAAACGAGACACCGTCACACCAGATGGAAGTAAGTCCTTCACGTTACACCGGCCATGTGTTGCTCACGTGTCTAATAATGTCTGTGCTAATTTGGTGAACGCGGGTGTTTCAAACATGCTAAAGGCCCTTAAATCCTTTGCGCAGACTTTAGTACATTTTTCCAAAATCGCATCCTTTGCTTTTTTTGGAACTACACCCATCCTAAGAAACGGCGCCACTGAAGTTTTTTGGGTCAAAACATTTTTCCCACACGACCTGGTGTGCTTTAAAAGATGTGATGTGCCAGTTTTTGCTGAATCAAACTTCAACAGTGCGTCACACTTATTACACTTAACTGCACTTACTTTTTTCTCATCTTTGTCTACAATTTGCATGAAGGATGCCCAGACAGAAGAGGAGCCCGTAGGTTTTACCTCTTTGTACTCACTGTTTTTTAGCTTTTTTCGCACATCACTGAAGAAGGTATCCATTATTACCGTGCGCGCAGTGCCCTGGCTTGCATTAACTCTCTCTGACTGAGTCTGGGCGCGGCCGCGCGCGCTCTGCTTCTAACGGCAGAGAGAGAGAGAGAGATCGCTTTTTTTATTTCTCTTTTCTTTACCTACTTTTAAAAGTTGCAAAAAAACACAAGCAGTGCTGCTGACTGACTCATTCTGGCTCTGATCGAGTCAGACTCCGATAGCACGGGTATTGCACACAATGTTAAACAGACCCGGGACCCGAAGTAATAAATTCGGACCCGACCCGGACCCGGCTGATCATTTAAAGGAACACTCCGACTTTTTGGGACTTTAGCCTATTCACCTTACCCCCCAGAGTTAGATAAGTCCATACATACCTTTTTCATCTCCGTGCGTGCTATAAGTCTGTTTGACGCACCCACCGCTAGCCTAGCTTAGCACAAAGACTGGATGTGACTGGTTGCAGCTTTCATACTGATCCAAATGAGTGGCAAAATAACGCAAACGTTTTCCTATTTACATGTTGTGATTTGTATAGTCACATAATGTACAAATAACAAAGTCAAATGAGACACAGACATCTTTTAACCGTATAAAACCTGGGAACTATTCTCTGAAGGCGAAGCACTGCTACTTTGACGGTGTAATAACCGCATCACCGGAGACACGTTGTGGTGAGGAGCGGAGAGTTTCGCTCGGTGTTTGGGTAATAGAGTCAGCAATTTATAAATAGTAAAAGCGTAGTTTAGAGTCATGGGTTTTCGCTCTATTGTAAATAGCTGCGACTGTAAACAGGGGAGGTAACCATGTTTCACAGAATTCCAACTAAATATGCTGACTGGATGAAGAAATGGCTAACTTACTCTGGATATTTATCCAAACACACCTAAGATTATCAAGGGACATTATGTTTGCTCGGTACATTTCAATGAGGACGACTATTTTGAAAAAATGGAATTTGCCACACGGACCATAATGTGCTGAAGGATACGGCTATCCCATCGATAGCACAGACAGGACAAGTGAATCACCTGCGGCTGAGGTAAGTGTTCCGTTATGTTTTTAGATGACCTACTGTAACAGTGCCTTTAGCCAGATCTAACGTTAGTGACACTATTATATGATTAGGGTATGAATATGTTTTTATCTTGATGCGGTGCGGACGCGCTTGGGGAAAATAAACGAGCGCGTTCACCGCGTTGAACTTGCACCCTGCGTGCGGCGCGCCTAGTAGCCTAAATTTGAAATAACCATGGAAATAACGAACTTGAGCGTGCAAAAGGGTACGATAGGCTGTGAGTTCATTGTGCAAAAACAATTTGTGCTATTACTTTCCCCTTTTTCTATCCTATAGTAATGCAATCCTGTATATTATATAGGCTAAATAGCCTACATTTGGTTCAGTTAATAAATTGCATTTAAAATATATTGATTCCTGTAATAATAATTATTTATTCATGTGATATTTATAAATCTGGGTGCGTTTTTGGTTGGAAATCAATGAAACATGGTACTGTATTACCTGGTCTCCCCTGTTTATTGTCACAGCTCATACAATAAAGCAAACACCCATGATAAACTATGCTTTTCTATCCAACGTTAGTAATTGCTGACTCTTTATTCCAACGCTGAGCGAAGCAAACTCTCTGCTCCTCGTCACGGTGCGTCTCAGGTGATTGTTATCACTCTCCCCAAGTAGCAGTGCTTCGCCTTCAGAAAATATAGTATTTATACGGTCAAAAGATGTCTGTGTCTCATATGGCCTTGATATTTTGCACACTCTGTGACTATACAAACCACAACATGTAAATAGGAAAACGTTTGCGTTATTTTGTCACTCATTTGGATTAGTATGAAAGCTGCAACCATTCACATCCAGTCTTTGTGCTAAGCTAGGCTAGCGGTGGGTGCGTCAAACAGACTTATAGCACGCACGGAGATGAAAAAGGTATGTATGGACTTATCTAACTCTGGGGGGTAAGGTGAATAGGCTAAAGTCCCAAAAAGTCGGAGTGTTCCTTTAAATTGTAGACCCGAACCCGTACGGGTCCCGGGTCGACGGGTCTCGGGTGCACTGTGAAGACCTCTAATGTGTTACACTGTTTAGAGCCCGGTGGGCCATTTCAAGGTAACATTAACAGCTTATTTTGGATATAAAAATGTACTGTTACAACTTAGTTGTTTTAAAAGGAAAAAAAAAAATACCCTCAAGATTCTCTGGCTGGTCAATCAGTCGAAGCATCATTCCTGTGTGCCAAATTTGCTCAGGAGTTTTATTCCCTTCTGTTCTCAGTGGGTGGTTGTTCCAACCTTCCACAAAAGCCTCAGGTCTGCCTTCAGTTTAGGAAGGAATGTCAGGTGGACTGTCAAAAGATCTTCTACAAAGGGACTGTCACAGAACAGAAGGGCACAGACTGGTGAGTATGAACAGAGTTTATTGAATTAAGGCACAGAATGGTAAGTAGCGTGGTAGTTGAAGTTGGAGATGGATATAAACAGTCTGATGATGGTTTTCTTATCTGAATAGGAGCGGGAGGTCGGAGAGCTGGCGGGAGCAGCGGAGAGAGGATCGGAGCTGGAGACTGGAGTGGACTGGCAGCAGACGGGGACCAAGGACGGGAACAGACGGGAGGCTGACGGGCTGGAGAATCAATGCAGGTAAGTAATAGCAGGAACGTGAGATAGCGATAGGGAGTCTGTAGTCGTGGTAAAGACGAGACCAGACAGTGAGTGACTGAATGAGGTGAGTATATATGGAGTGGATGATAGTCCGGATAAGTGATGGCAGGTGGTGACGGCAGGTGGTGATGATTAGTAGTCAGGGGAACCGGAACGAGTAGGCGGAGTGAAGGTATCTGGTGCTGACGCTGATGGATCCGTGACAGGGACAGGGTCGGAGTATGTCACTTTCACATATGAGCTTTGAAAACATAACATTAATCATTGAATTGCCTTTTGTAAATACATCTCATTGATTTTTTTTTTTCCCCAGCATTAAACCATTTCTAAAATTCCACAATGATAGGATTAAAAAAAAAAAAAAAAAAAAAAAACAACAGAAGATGGACAACAACAAACCTTACAAACATGAACAAATCAAATAATAATAGAACAGACACAGGAAACATTTAACTGACCAAGATGTACAACAATCTACAGAAAGTAGATGATAAATAGCACAAAATGATGAGACAAACCCTTACCTCTGGAGGACACATCAAGAAGGTGATCCTTCTCTAGGCTGTGGAGTGTGTTGTAATATTTTGATATCACACATGTTCTGACATCCCGCCACAAACGTTCAATCCTACGGATTTAGAAATGATTATTTTAACAATCGAGGGAATGATAAAATGTTATTATGTTATGATTTTACACACAATATACCTCTTTATTAGTTTGGTAAAAGTATCCAAAATACAAAAGAGTGAAAACCTTTGATTATGGACACTTTTTCCTGACATGAAGCTTCCTCGATCAGTTCCACGGACATTGGGCTATTTCAACATTCTCCACTCCCTGATCACCTCTCACCCTGAAGTGCACACACAGATGACCAGTGTGTTAAAATCTGTCAGAGATGTACAATACACAGAAATAAAGTGCTACATTGTGTCATTTAAAATCATAATCCTTGAGAACCCTGAGTTTACAGTAAAATCTTTCTTAAAATATAACATCTATCATGTTT
Organism: Pimephales promelas; assembly: GCF_016745375.1. The sequence continues at coordinate 1,906,246 of NW_024121566.1, forward strand.
GTTACTGTACCTTGAAGCCTGTAAAAACTTACATTGAAGCCTGTAAAAACTTAACTTGAAGGTATTCCATGCCCTTTAGTATCTTTTTTGAAGGCAGTGAATGCGGTTGATGCACGATTGTTTGTTGCAGCATTTAAGCACATCACCTGTTACGAGAAATTTTCATAAATGTACATTTTCTATTTGTCCATATCTTAAATGTACAGTTGGATTACACTCTGGTCCCTTCATGCCTCAGGGAATCTGATAATTTAACATTTTAAATAGATAAATAATAAATAATTTAATTTAACTCTTACTACCATGCGGCATCCTATATTATAACTTTTTCTCCCACGTCAACAAGGTAGTATTTCAGCCATCTGAATGCAAACATGTAATTATTTGGTGTACATCATAGCAAATTTGAAGAAGGCCAACACATCAGAAGGCCAACACATGAAAAGACCCAATGAAATGAAATCTTACCTTCCTGGAGTAGCCGTCCACTGCACCAAAAAGTACAATGTTGTACCTGATGGGAACAAAATAAAGAACCACATTACCAGTTTCAACCTGGATTTTTATTGTAGAAATGTCATGGCAACATAATTATGCTTTGAGATCTATCAGTGTCTGCATCATTATATTTCACAAGATAAATAAATAATGAATAAACTGTACTGTACTGTACAGTACTGACCTGATAAGTTTGTGGTTAGTGTCGACATGCCACAGTGAAAGGGGCCCCCTGACAGAGTAAGTTCTTCGAACAATGCAGCCCAGTCCAGTCAGTCTAGAAAGAATCCCAAGCGAGTCCACTCGATGCATTGATGCAGTAACTCTCCTCCACTGGACGTGGATTCCCATGGACTTTAGCCTCCCTTTGACCATCCGATAGCCTGCTGTGGGCATTTCATTTTTGATGCGTTGGACTGCATTATCAAGCTCTTGGTCAGTAGCATTGCTGTAGTTCTGTCTGGCAGAGAGACTCCCTCATCCGTCTGTTAACTGTACTGGCTGAAACCCACAGTAACTTTGCAATGCAGTTCACAGACAGATTTATCTCCAAAAGCTCAACAAGTCTCTCCTTCTCTAAATTGTACCTGGGACGCCCCATCTCTCCAGCTACAGTTTCAACAGTACTGCTGGTAACTTCAGCAATATTCAATGTGGTCCATGACCAAATGGAGGAAATCTCTTAACGCCTGTACAATATCTGGGGGGACATTAGCATGCCTTGACAGTGCTTCCCAGAGGTACAGCTCTTGCCAACATGCAAACTGTAAGAAGTCCAAGTCAAGAGGTGTTCTTGAAAGTGCTGACTCTAATTTAATGATCAGCCTGGAAGTAATCTCACGTCTGACTATGTCCTGTTGAAGTGAAAAACAACATGAAATTAACACTTAAGAATATATTGAATACATATTCATTAATTCATTAATTCATCCATTTTAAATAGCAAGGGGGCGGGGGGGGGGGGGGGGTAAAGTTGTGACGTGTAGTTAAATTGGATTATACTAACATAAACGGCCACTAGTTCAACTAAAACACTTGCCATGAGAGGTTTGACTAAATTTTATAGTTAACGTTACGTTAGTTTGATGAGAGACAGCTAAGGTTAGCCCCTGCTGAGTTTGCTTAAAACTAGCTAGTTAAGGTTGATTAGCTTATGTCAGCCTATATATGTTCCAAACAAATTTCAGATTAAATTGCTACATTGTCAAACACATAGCTCCCATCATATATCATTATCACTTACGCCTACAGCTTTAGGTGTCACCGCCATTCCGTCCACTTTGCAGTGTGTTACTGAACTCCGTCTTCCGTAAGATACATTTACTCCGTGCTTCCTGTAATTAATGAGAGCTGTCAAACAAGGTAGAAGGATGTCTCTGTGGTTGTGATGACGATGAAAGGTGACCAATCATAAGAGGGCCAGTGCCTTCCCATAGGTCCCGCCCCCAAATTGTCAAAAGTCATGTAGACGCCAGGGAGCAGAAATCAGCTGAGCGAGCAGAAATCCACTGCGCGAGCAAAACAGCACTGCGCGAGCAAAACAGCACTCCGCGCGCAAAACAGCACTCCGCGAGCAAAAGCCCGCTGCGCGCGAGCAGGATTCCATTGTACAAGCAGAGTTAACCTATGAGAGAATGCCAGGCGCTCGCTCGCAGCTACCAGTACACCTCTCGGTTGTTGAATTTGTGCGTGATTACTTTTCTCGTGCCAGCTGAAGGTTCATTTTCGCGCCCGTGAAATAACATAATGTGCTCGTGAGCATGTCTTACGCGCTCGTAACTTTTGACTAAAAAATAACGCCATAGAAGTGGAACATCCAGACAACACGAAGAACTGATGAAATCCAGATGAGGCACGAGCACAGGACCACACCGAATGACAACCACAACAATCTGACAACAAGAGGGAGAAAATGCTGGGTATATATAAGAACTGAAATGAATGGCAGCTGGTGACACTAATCAACACAACAAGTAACCACACCCACACAATTACACTCACACAGACACATCAGCATGAGACGATTCATGAACCGTGACAGTAGGTGACGGTATGTCACTAGTTACGTTTACATGGACACAATCGGAATGAAATCAATACGATTGATGAATCCAATCATAGTGTTTACATGAATGATAAATAAAGTGATCGGGTTGATGTGCGCGTTTATATGTCACAAGATTCAAATTGTAATTGATTTTTTGACATGCGCACACTGCACGAATATGCCACTGTTTGTGCATAACTATTCTCCCCTATTGGTTCTGTATTTGTTTTAAACAACAGACTTAATATTTATCCATCTCTGGTCATGATTTGGAGACGATCAGCATGAACCGTTTTGCTGTGCTTATTGTATTTATCATGCAGTAAAACCCCGCGCCCAAAAGTCGTGTGTGGAATCTAAAACAAGCACCAGTGGGATGTTGTCCTGCTTCACTTCACAGACACTGAGTGAAATGAGAACTTTTTAATAACGGAAAACTCATTTATAGGACACTTTATTCAAAAGGAAAAACAGCTCGTTACGTGCGTCTCGTCATTACGCTATTTCAACGTCAAGTGTTACTCGTCAACACGTGTCACTGTTAAACTGTATACCTCCACGGGCAAAATTATGGTGGGGCGACGTGTGTCTGAGCTGCTTAGAGAGGCAGCTGACCCAGATAGCAAACTGACATTGAATCAACGTGGAAATATGACATCGAAACAACGTTGATCTGACATTGTTTTGCTCATCGAATTAACGTTGAACCAACGTCAGACGCGTCATTCTTTCAAAACTAACGGAAAATCAACTTGAAATCAACGCGTTGTTTCAACGTTATGAAAGCAAACCAATTTTCGATTTCATTTAGCTTTGAAGAATGCCGCGTCTGACGTTGGTTCAACGTTAATTCGATGAGCAAATCAACGTTGTTTCAATGTCATGAGAGACGTCGTTTCCACGTTGATTCAATGTCAGTTTGCTGTCTGGGGATAGACTGGAAGAAATGGATCAGTGTGAGTAAAATATTTGAAAGTCATTGTGTATCCATTGTATCCTATAGTTATAGTACATCTAATCCACGATCCATCTCTGTACAGCACCACGAATATGGATCGTGGATTATGCCATATACACTGAAAAAATGGCAATGGGCAGATTGTTGAATTTGCCTAAATGCATTTCGTATTTCCTACATGATTATTTCATGTTTCTCATCCAAACATATTTTAGTCTTGTGCCATTAATTTAATGTTGAAGGATGTTCAACCTTTGAAAAAAAATCATGTTGAAATGAAAGAAATCAGTTATGTTTTCTCTGGAAACTCCGCCCCCATGAGAACCGTTAACTGCTCGTGCGCGCCACTCCGCCATTTTCTCTCACGCTTTGGAAGGTGGAAGCAGAGCCCGTGGAAGCTGACTGCAAGTTGTCGTGGTGGAAAGCTACAGTCGAAGGTAATTAACATTTTTTAACTGAAATTCTATTGAGAAACAGTTAGTAGTCCGTTTGAGCGTATTTATTTTCACCGAGGGAACTTTTTTTATTTACATTACTGATTTTAGGGAAAGGCAAAAGTTAGGCCTAGTGCAAATGTTTAAGGTAACGTTAAGTTAGTTAAGTTAACGTAACGTTATGTATCCCGTTTAAAATCCGACTTGCATTACAGTCATTTAATGGTGTACAGTCACAAAATGGTGTACAGTCATTTAGGCATATTTTTTCTGTGTATGAGAACTATTTCGCGTCAGATAATGAGTGGCGTCAATGCATTTTGGGTGGAGGAGGGGATATATTAGGCCTGAACGTGAATGTGAATGTTAAAATGCTTTCTGGGTCTGGCCGAACTGTAAAGTTATACCTTTTTACATTTTATCACAAAAAACACAAAAGTTACTTGTTATTCCGCGCTTATTGCAAATTCTATTTTATAGAAGCTAACGAAGTTTAATTCTGCAACGAATGGAAAAATCCTGTCAGGTAATGAGTTTTGCCGACAGGGGTGGAGGGATAAAGAACGTAGCTGCTAATGTCTAAATGTTAATCGACTTTATTTTCTCATTGGGAAATCTGGAAGTCTCATAAAATGCTTGCCACGTTCAAATTGTGCTGAAATAATACAAATCCGCTCCAAATCCGCACTGGAGCAGAAGCATCGATAAGAGTTAACGTCGAGGGCATATAATATCGATGTTTCATAACTCCTGGTTCTCTTGTGGAACCAGTTTTCAATTCCAATCCCTAACTGCGACAATTTCACTCGGATATGCGACTAAAATAGATGTGTGCGAACTGTAAAATGTATTTTGGAGCACAAACAAAAAGTCGCTGCGGATCAGTCTTTAATACCTTAAATTGTAAAATAAGGGGTTTAAAAAATATTAGTCATACTGCCTAATGTGATTATTAAACGTCAAAGGCTATGACTTATGGAAGTTCATATGAGTAGCAAGCAAATAATTTTCAATTTGAAATGTAATACGCAAAATGACAATGCAATATGTAAAATGGCAATGCATTTCTGTATTTAATTTCCTATGCATTTGTCCAACGTTTGGTGCTAGATTTAAATGATATAATTTACATTTTCCATTTCATACACTAGATTTAAGTTTTAAAACTACAATCTGTTAAAAACATTACCGTTTACTAATGAAACCTCATTCTAAGCCTTATTAGTAACACTGCTACAATAAGAATTTATCAGTTTATTATTGTTATTATTATTATTTTTATTAAAAAGGAAATGTGCTCAATTCCCTGAAACCCTAACTAGCCCACCTCTGGGAATATGTTATTGCTTTAAAACTAATTATTTTTATTTATTTATTCAAATATTTTACAGATATCAGATTCATGTACCAGTGCACATGCAATGTGACTAGTGAGTTGTCTCTAGTAGTGGTGAGTATTTTTGTAAAACTACTGCAAGTATATTTGATATCTTTCTCTATGTTGTGTTTGTCCATGTCATTTCAATATTCCTCTCTATGGAAATGTTAAAAAAAAAAATTTTCTGTCTCCCTCCAGTGAATGTGGCAGTGTAAAGGGTTCCTGGTAGCAGTTCCAAGTAGATTGGCATTACTAAGTCATTATAAACTGAGACATCCACACTTTGGGCGTACAAGCCGTTATCCATGTAAGTACTCAGAATGCCCATGCACATTTAAGACATGGAATGCTTTAGAAGACGGCTCAATTGCGTGAGACTCGCGCTCAATGCGTGTGAGAGTTGGCAACCCTGCAAAAGGCATCAAGAGCTGTATACGAAATGGGGAAAACGTATAAAAACCCGCTTCTTTTTTCTCGTCACTTTAGCCTTCAAGGCTAAAGTGACGAGAAAAAAAGAAGCGGGTTATTATACGTTTTTTCGTCCACTGGTATCGTCCCATGCTTTTTTATTATTGCTAGGAAAGCAATCTTACATTGCCTCTCTTGTTGCCTTTTGACTGAAAATGATAAAGAAAAGTCACACAATGTGATATCATATCAATATTTTATTTTCTGAGTTGTGTATTCTGAGTTTGTTGCAGTAAAAATCCAAAGACTAAGTGTCAGTAGCTCACTGAGTTCAACCATTTGACATCATCTGTAGAAACCCTAATTTATGTAGATCAGCGGGGTTAAAAATGTATTTTTAAAAAAACTGCTCTTCTTTTCACCCGTGGCCAGGATGATGATGTCGATATTAGCCAAGAGTGTAATCATCAAGGGGCTCTGCGTATACCTCAATTAGGACCCAGACAATTTAGTAAAAGAGTATGTGGAGTTCAAAGGAGTTCAATTTATCTTTCATAATTAAAAGCTCATTAACCAACCAACCTGCTAGTTCGATAATAGATCAGGCCCTTTAACAGGATTGTTTTCTTTCTTTTTTTTTGCGGCCTAAAATGACTGAATTTTCAGTGGCTCAAAATTTGCGGCATTGTTCCTTTTGTTGTTGAAGGGTTTTGAAATGGACATATATTCTGAGGTGATCATTCCACAGTCACATAGCATGTTTTATTAAGTTAGATGCAACAAATACTTATAAAGTTATAGTTTAGAAGTAGTGCAGCTGTGTATAAAGCCAATTGGATGTCTTGGGGTTAAAATTGTAGGACCATCCACAATCCTAGAACTAGTCTAACAGTAATCTGTAATCAGTCATCTATGTTTCTTGGTCTTATCTGGTTTACATTGTATGCAAGCTCTTTCATGATATCTACATTATTAAATGATTGAAATTACATTTGTTATAATATTCCCAAAGCAGTGTCCGGTGTTCTGTAGAATCTCATTTTGTCTGCATTCTGCAGGTTGGTGACGAAGCCTCTATTCAAAAATCCACAGAGGAGACCACAGTGGGACTCTACATTCTAAAATTTTATGACTGATCTGACGACATTGGGATTGTCCTTGAAGGCCAGAACATCTTGCAAGGCTTGGATAACTTTGCATTAACTACGGGAATGCTTTTTGGTCTAATGAGGTACTGCAGAAGATAATCATGGACCTGGAAGGATGCACTCCATCCAAGAAAGCTCAAGTTCTCAGAAACAGACTCTATGAGTGAGCTGTTTCCATGGTACGGCAGGTGGACACAATGCAGTTTCCTACCTCTTGGAATAAGGAACATTTATTTTTTATTTCACACACTCACAAAGAACTTCCTTTATTCAAAAGTGTACTCTGTTTGATATGAGTAGGTTGACCACTTGGGTGGGTGCTTTGAGTATGGGTGCTTTGAGTAAAACTGATATGCTGTCATAGCTTAAATTCCATGAACAAATGTCAATGATCAATGACAGCATATCAGTTTTACTCAAAGCACCCATACTCAAAGCACTATACTCTGAAAAAGGTGGACAGTAATGATGAGTATTAGTAGTCCAAAGCTTCCCCTGACGTTTTTGTTTATTTTTCATGAATTTTAATATCTGGGTGGATTGTCCTATTAACCAATAGCTTTAACCAAAAAACTATGCACATGTTAAAACAAGCACAAACACAACACAAAAAAGCTGTGTTAAAAATAGCTTAAATTCCATGAACAAATGCCAATGAGCAATTTTTAACACAGCTTTTTTGTGTTGTGTTGTTTTTGTGGTTGTTTTGACATGTGCATAGTTTTTTGGTTAAAGGGACACTGTGTAGAGTTTTAGGTATTTTATTATCAGAAATCAATATTTTTATTCATAAATATGTCCTCAATGGTGTACAAATACCTCTGCAAAAAATCTGACTTGTCCTCGTAAATGAAGAATTTATTATCTTTATGTACATGGGACGGGTAGGTTCACGGAGGCTTCCATGTCCGTTCCGCCATCTTGAAAAACTATAATAGCAAAGAGGGCCAAAAAGTACCACCAGCCAAACGCGTTTCCACAACGCATTTTCGTTCAGACTCAGAGCCAGCGTCACGTCACATTGAGAGCATTCCCTGAATTGCTCTCCTATGATTGCTGATTGCTCTATTATTTGTAATGGCGGACCATACATATGCCGAGTCACAGGAGAATGCATCTTCCACGCAAAAAAAGGCAAGACTAGAACGAAAAAGGAAACGTGACCGGAGATTGCAAAAAACGAGAGTAAATATTGGGATCGCGTTTTCAAGGTGGAAAGAGCTAATGCAGCATAAAGATTTCAGAAGAGACGCTGAAATTGCCTGCTTTCTCCTCGACAGGTTAGTCAATGTTACAGTCTTACTTAATTTTTTTGTCATTGCTTGGTTGTGTACTTTATTATATATACAGTATAACATAGGTAAAAAAGTTAAACAAGGTATTTGATGAATAGCAGCTATTGACTACTTTACTCGCTGCTATTGTGAAGGTGCTAAAAACAAGGTTTGTAAGTTTACTCTTTATAACCTATAAATTCAGTAAGAATATAGAGATAATGAATGTTTTTGCATTGTTTGCACACCTAATGATATTTCAAGTTTTTAGTTATCTGAAATTTTATGTTATTTATCATTTATACTGTGACCTCGCATTGAATAATACAGACGCATACAGTAATTTTGTATGTAGCCTATGCCTATAGTTTTATTTGTGAACATTGGAGAGGGTCAACAACTGCTGGAGTCAAGTCCCTTTTATGTAAGAATAAATGGTCAATAAACCATGATCTGATTTTCCCATCTGATTTGTGCAGTTATGAGAGTACCCTTTTGAGTTGTAATACATCAACCCCCATCAAGGCAAAATGTGTTCAAGTGGCAAATGCTCCAGCGTTGTCAAGCATTTCCAGTGGGACAGATAGGTAAGTCATTTAATTGAAATAATTTTTTAATTGTTAAAATACAAGTTTCATATTAAACTTGTATCTACCTATGCATCATATTGTCTTATGATTTTTGCTTTTAGAGCTGAACAACAAAGTGCACCGGAAGTTGAAACCCTTGAACAGAGGTAACCCATAAACAGTCAATTTTGTGTCCCATATCAATACTATCTGGTTGCATGTTTTCAGCTAATACATGCTTTGAATTATCATTTATTTTCATAGTATGCATGACATGAGTATTGTTGAAGAGGAGTTGAATGAAAATGCCTTCAATGACCCCATGAACAGTGTGTAAGTGGGATTCTCTTCTATTGTATAATTTGATTTTTTTTCAGTTTTTTTTATTCATTTCAGTTTGTTGTATCTTACAGGATTGATTTGGAAGAAGAGGGACCCTCATTTCATGGTTACCTGGACGACAGCTCTGATGAGGAATACCTTCCAACAATTTCATTGCGGTGAGTCATTATCTATTACTTCTTTTTACTTTGTTTATGTGCTGAATTTTTACATGTAAAAAAATGTTTAGGGCTATTTTGGAATGTTTTTGAATTCTTTTAGTTCACACTGATGTCTCAGGTAATAAATTTGATCATGTTTATATGCCGGAAAAACTTGGAAATAATTCAATTGAACTGTGTATGATCCCTGAAGTTCTTCTCTTCCAGAATGGGTGGTGCAATGAAGGGAGCACAGGTAATTGACAATCTGCCAACTATTGGGATTGATGAGACTGTGCATGATCTGCCTGCCCCTGAAGTCCCTCTCGATGAGCCCTTGAGTCTCGAGCTGCCGATTTTGCCAGGCCCTCAGAAGGTCCTCAGTGAGGATGACATTATTGGCGTTAGATCAGCTGTGCTCTATGAGAACTGCTTGAGGCAGCTTGTCACATTTTTAACTCTTCCCGTGAACAGATGCACTGGTGTCTTGAGGACTGGTTTAGTGTGTGACAGTGTTGCCCCATTTTCAACAAACATCGGCATCAGGGGCACTGCAATGAGTGTTGAATGGGTAAGCCTTTCACATCACATCAAAATGTATCGTAACAAATGGCACTGTTTATGCCTTATGAATTTTACAATGCTACCCTTATCTTACCAGATCTGCCCCAATGGACATTGCCTATGGCGGTGGAATTCACAGCCTGTGTTGAAGTTTGGCATGCAGGCTGGGGACTTTCTTCTTTCCACTAACATTTTACTTTCTGGAAACAACTACACTAAAGTTGCTCTCCTATTTAAATTCATGAACATACAAATGGTAAACACCAACACACACTACACCATCCAGGACACCTACTGTGTTGACACTATTAAAGCTTTTTGGGAAGAGAAGAGGTCTGAATCCATCAGCCGAGCAAAAGGGAAAGATGTTGTGCTCCTAGGTGGGTAATTATATATTTGAACTTGTTCTCCATTAATTGTTATGGTATTAAACAATTAAACTAATTTTGCAATCACTTTATCATACAGGTTTTGTATTTTGAAATTACCTGTATTTCCTTTTTCTTTAGGTGATGGCAGAAATGACTCACCAGGGCATTCTGCCCAATACTGTAGCTACACAACCATGGAGCTTGACTCTAAGGAAATCATCCATGTGGCCACTATAGACAAGCGGCAGACCAACTGGAACTCCAACATCATGGAGAAGGAGGGTTTTATCCAGACAGTGGACAAGCTTACGCAAGAGATCAAGGTAGTGGAGTTCTGCACGGATGCTCATGTTTGGAGCCCTTTTGAGTAAGTGGTCAAATAATAAAACATTTGAATAGAAATATTGAATTGCTGATTGAGAAATGATTCTATACTTCAAAGACCCAGATAAAGGAAAATATAAGGATCTGAAAATTCACCACAGCCTGGACATGTGGCATGGTGCCAAAAATTTGTGCAAAAAAATAGCAACCGTAAGTTCTAATACATCTAATTTCATTTATAAAGATTTGTACCTTCCTGCATGTCGGTGTAATAATTTTGTTATGTTAGGTCTCCATCAAAATATTTACAAGGACTAACTTCCATTGTCTCTGTTTTGTTAATTACCATAAGGCGGGAAAGGTGAAAGGACAGTCTATTCTCCTTCACTGGCTGAGGGATATAGTTAACCATTTCTGGTGGTGCTGCAAGACGGCAGAAACATTTGAGCAGTTTCTTGTAAGCAGGAAGAATGTTATAATAGAAATAAATGATAATAATGCAATGAGTCAAAAAACTTTGATATGATAATGTTTTTGTTTAATTGTTTTACTTTCCTCAGGCACTTTGGATTGGAGTTCTGCATCATGTTTGCAACAATCACACCTGGGAAACAGGAAGCTGCCAACACGACCACCTTGAAGACACTCAGGATAAAGAGTGGATTGAGAGAGATTCAAAGAGCCATAAAGCGCTTGTGGAGATCGTCCTCAACAAGCGTTGGCAGAAGGATGTCCACAAGTATCTGCGCTTCAGGTAAAGCGTGGAGACATGACATTTTAAAAGAAATCTAAATGATGCGCAAGTCATGTGTGGGTGTGTTTTTTAGTCTAAATCTATTTTTTAATTTGTCCAGATCGACAGCACATCTCGAGTCTTTTCAGAATCACATTCTGATGTATGCCAGCAAGCGCCAGGCCTTCACTCCCCGAGTGTATGACACGAGAGTTGTGCTTGCAGCCCTGGACTACAATTTCCACCGGGAACGACCGGCATACAGGACGGCTGAGGGCCAACAAGTGTATGTCAAACTCTCAACAATTTGTTATATTCAAATAATTGCAATTTCACATTTTAAATTATGTATTCAGAAATATGACAGTTTATTACTCATAATGATTAAATGACTTGTAGCAATTGTCTTTTGTTAATTTAAGTTATAGGAAGAAGTACAATAAAAATGCCAGAAGATATAGCCTTTACACCATGAAGTGTACAAAATCATATGGTTACATCCCTGAGATACAAGCACGCATCTTGAAGGCGAGAGTCACAAGTGGAATTGGGATGCCGCGAAAGAGGTCCCTAAGAGCAGATGACCCAAGGCGTCTTGGTGTTGTGCCACCGATACATACCGCCACCATCAACATCAGAGCTGATGCATACACAGGTCACCAGAGGTCTGGGTAAGTGACAAACATCTACTTGGCCTTATTTTAGCCCATTAATTTTGTCACATACTGATTCTTCATTGTGTATACATTTAATTGCACTTGTCTTTCACAGGATCTACCTTCCATGCTATTACCAACTTGGAGACAGATTGAGATTGAGTTGTTTTACTGATATTTGAGTTGTAAATACATGATCAAAAATCATGCTACTTATAAATAAATATATGTTTGCGTTTTCAAACAAACTTCATTTTAAGTTTTTTGTGTATCATTCATTTTGCACATCATTTTGAAATGTTTCTCTATCCCTATTTTAGAAAAAATACATTACAAAGTAAATTAACAAATATTTTATTCTTTATAACAAAGTGTGAAGTAAACAGAACTTCAAAGAATACAACATATATAAATCGATATTACTATTTACAAAACGTTTTTAGATCCCTGGAATGTAGCCAGTGTATTGTGCCTGAGGGTCTGGGAATTTTTCCCTAATCCTGTAAACACAGCAGCTTGGAATGACTCTCCTGTTTCCCTGTCCTAATGAGCCATGCTGCCAGAAAATAAAGTGTCTATAAGCTGCATGCCTGTATTCTCGGTTGTCATCACCAGGCTCCCTTACATTTCCGAAAGCAGTGAGATCCTCCCGGTACTTTCTATGTATCCGAAGATATCCCTCATCCAGGCAGTATTGTGTAAAATGTGGAAGGAGGCTCACGCAGTGTGCAGGGTCCTGTCCACAGCATTTCCGCTCCCTGTCGGTCGGCATGTCTCTGCAGTTGCTACAGGTACACCATGGTACCCCTGGAACCTCCGCAGATGTAGGGGCACCATGTCTTTGCTGATGCTCGATCAATAAATCAAAGACCAGACCCGGCTGCCTCTCCAACAATCTACCTGTGAGGCGTATGTGATCCTCAAGGCTCATGTTCTGCAGTAGTCTCTGAAGAAATGAAAGGAAATATGATTATAAGATAAGATCTAGTCCATTAGATATACATGTAGGTACAACATACATCATGTTTTGCAGTATATTGCACTTGAGGCATTGCAGGGATCTCATGTATAAGTGTTTTTAAAAAAAATATGTGTGCGCAAAAGAAAACATTGCTCTCTGTAAGATTTTCTATAGCTTTCTTTTTTTTTATATATTTAAATTATCAATTGGCTAAAGTTATGATTTTGCTATGTGGATAAGATTGTACAGAGAATTAAAATTAATTTTTACAGCTAGACACATAAATTGTACAAACCTCGGTCGTTTCTCTTCGCTGCCTTTGAAAACTTTCAATTCTACTTTGATCGTCTCTTGTAGTTGCCGGGTATCTTTGTCGTCGTTGTGTTGACTCTCGCGCTCCTCGTCGTCCATCTCCTCGCCTAACGTTAGATCCCACTGATCCACTGCCTCTCTGTCCTCTCCCTCTACCTCTACCTCTTCCTCTTCCTCTCCCTACTGCTGAATCATCCGATGATGATATCTAACAATCAGGTAATTCAGAAAATATAACGAATATAGGCGGCATTACTACTAATTACAACAGTTCATGTTTTTCAGTGTCAGCAACTCATACTGTAACATTCGTTTGTTCATTGTGTCAAGTTGCTGTTTTTTTTAAATTACAAACCTGTTCACCCGGAGAAAAACTCGATGAAGTGTTACTACAAGGCATCCTGTCATAGCATTTTGGTACATAACGGCAACCGTAGATGCAATACGCACTTGAAAAAGCGAGGCGCTGGAGAGCAAAATTCGTTTGAATGCAAAATAATATTTAACCACTAGATGGGGGTAGATCCTACACAGAGTCCCTTTAAAGCTATTGGTTAATAGGACAATCCACCCAGATATTAAAATTTATGAAAATTAAACAAAAACGTCATGGGAAGCTTTGGACTACTTATACTCATCATTACTGTCCACCTTTTTCAGAGTATAGTGCTTTGAGTATGGGTGCTTTGAGTAAAACTGGTATGCTGTCATTGATCATTGACATTTTTTCATGGAATTTAAGCAATTTTTTAACACACAGAGAAGGCTTGCTACTTAAAGGAGAACTCCGGCGAACAATGAACCTTTGGTCTAATAAAACATCGGTACCTAGTCAATCGTTCTCTGAGATTTGTTTTCATGATAATCGAATGCGAGTTTTATCTCTAAAAACTGTTTAGCGTATAATGGTAGTAATGGGGGCATTGACTAAGTAAAAAGAAACCGCTGGTTTATACCACTAACAAGGCTCACAAATAGCCCCACACTAACGCAGTAACATAATGAGGCTCCATACATGCAAAACGAAGCATTGAGAACTTTGTAAGTGTACAGACCGTTTAATAAGAAGATACTTTATGAAGACAGTTCACTTCATGTATACAGACAGGAGCCATCTTAAAAACTAGTCTCGATAAGTCAAACCACGAACGTCGTGCTGAGTGATCTGAACTCTATGAAGTTCAACGAACTTCTGAACTGTATGAACGACGTTCAGGGATCGACTTATCGAGACTATATTTTTTAAGATGGCTCCTGTCTGTATACATGAAGTGAACTGTCTTCATAAAGTATCTTCTTATTAAAGGATCTGTACACTTACAAAGTTCTCAATGCTTCGTTTTGCATGTATGGAGCCTGATTATGTTACTGCTTTAGTGTGGGGCTATTTTGAGCCTTGTTAGTGGTATAAACTAGCGATTTCTTTTTACTTAGTCAATGCCCCCATGGCTAGCATTATATGCTAAACAGTTTTTAGAGATAAAACTCTTTACATTCGATTATCATGAAAACAAATCTCAGAGAACGATTGACTAGGTTCCGATGTTTTATTAGACCAAAGGTTCATTGTTCGCCGGAGTTCTCCTTTAAGGTTTTTGATAAAAGGATTTTTCTTTATTTAATGGACTTCAATGGGGACCAAACGGTTCAAGGTCCAAATGAGAGTTTCAGTGCAGCTTCAAAGGGCTTTAAACGACACCAGACGTTGAATAAGGGTCTTGTCTAGCGAAACCATCGGTCATTTAATAAATAACAAAGTTTAAGTTTTATAAGCACAAATGCTCGCCTTGCTCTGTTCTGTGATGCGCGTTCGTGACGTCGATTCAAAATGTCCTGCCAGGGCTCCAGACTAACTTTTTTCACCTCAGTCCTGAAAAACTTTTTGAACCGTCCTAATTAAAGTGAATGTCAACCGTCCCAAAAGCAAAATGTTGTTTCTGTACTTTATTGTCTATAGTTGTTAGTCACATAATAAAAACACCATTACACTATTTATGATATATATTATTATATAGAGATACACCGATTGATCGGCTGGTGATCGGAATCGGCCGGTTTTCACGTGATCGGCCATGATTGGCCGTTTTTATGCCGGTCAAACCTCGTAGTAAACCTTGTGAATTAAGGCCGTTTCACACTGCAAGCGGGAGCAGCGAATTTTTTTTTTTTAAGCGTGCATGTTAATCCACACTGGTAGCTGGAGCAGCGTGTGAGCATGTTATTCACTGAGTGTATATAATATAACACGATCAAATTCACGTGATTGAGTGATATTAAAATGCGTCATTCCGTTCACAGAACGCTCCGTATATCAAAGGTTTTTATTTTTGTGCAAAATCAATCTAGCGCTCCGTAAACCACTGTCTGATAGGTACTTTTGCCTATTAATAAGATACTAGATTCAGATCGTTTCGTGCAGCCTAGCGAAATGATCGGTCATTTTTTTTAAATGACCGATGGTTTCGCTAGACAAGACCCTTATTCATCATCTGGTGTCGTTTAAAGCCCTTTGAAGCTGCACTGAAACTCTCTTTTGGACCTTGAACCGTTTGGTTCCCATTGAAGTCCATTATATGGAGAAAATCCTGTCATCAAAATTTTAATTTATTTTCGACTGAAGAAAGAAAGACAAGGACATCCTGGATGACATGGGGGTGAGTAAATTATCAGCAAAAGTGAACTATTTTAAAAGTGATTTGTTATTATTTAAAATTTATATTATTTAAAAGTGAACTAATCCTTTAATAATACACTAATGGTTAGCCCATTATAAATAACTTCTGTAATAGTTTAACCAGGGTTTCTACAACTTTTGACAAAGAATCTCAGAGAACACTGTCAAGACACACATTTAAAGGGATCGTTCACTTTGAAATTAATTTTTGATATGTTTTTATCTTACCTCAAGGGCATCCAAGATGTAGGTGTCTTTGTTTCCACAGTAGTTTCAATTTTGACATTTTTTGGTCAAACTGTTGTTGTCTGTCAGTCATACACTGGAGGTTAAGGGGGTCCACAATCGGTTCACCTCAAAGAGCATGCACAGAGAAGTCAAAATTAATTAATGATTTAATGACTCGTGACTGTAAGTACACATTGATGGCATAAGACACGAAACGAGCGGTTTGTGTGAGAAAACTAACCGTATTTATATAGTTTTTACTTCTTGTTAACAGCCGTCGAACTGATCTGAATCAGATGTCCAACGTTGAACATATTTAGATATACCGGAAATCGCAATGGAAGACGATTTCGATATATCTAAATATGTTTAGTGAAAGGTAAAACTTCCGAAATCTCTGTGTAAACAATGCGTGACGTAGACGCGCGAGAGATCACTTCCGGTGTAACATCTGGAGACGGTTCAGTTTGGTTCAGTTGGACATCTGATTCAGATCAGTTCGACGGCTGTTAACAAGAGGTAAAAACGATATAAATACTGTTCGTTTTCTCACACAAACTACTCGTTTCGTGTCTTAGGCCATCAATGTGTACTTACAGTCACGAGTCATTAAATCATGTTTAATTTGGACTTCTCTGTGCATGCTCTTTGAGGTGAATCGATTGTGGACCCCCTTCACCTCCAGTATATGACTGACAGACAAGAACGGTTTGACCAAAAAATGTCAAAATTGAAAATACTGTGGAAACAAAGACACCTACATCTTGGATGACCTTGAGGTAAGATAAAACATATCAAAAATGAACCATCCCTTTAAAGGCTTTTTCAAATAAATGTTTAAGTTTAAAGCGTATTAAAGGGTTAGTTCACCCAAAAATGAAAATTAAGTCATTAATTACTCACCCCCATGCTGTTCCAGCCCCGTAAGACCTTCGTTCATCTTCGGAACACAAATAAAGATATTTTTGATTGAATCTGAGAGCTGGATCAGTCCTAGATAGACTGCCTAAGGGACTGGCTCTTGACGGCCCATAAAGTCATTAAAGAAAAGGTTTAAATATTCCATGTGCCTACAGCGGCTCAATTATAAGTTTATCAAGCGACGAGACTACTTTTTGTGCGAAAAAAACATAAATAACGACTTTATTCCACTATTCCATTACTTCCTTATGGGCGCATGCGCGAGAACTGAGATACTTCTTGTTACCGACTGCTCACCGCTTAGGAGTTTTACCGCCACCTACCGTATAAAATGATGATCCATATATAAGGCGCTCCGGATTATAAGGAACACTGTCGTTTTTTGAGAAGATTAAAGGCTTTTAAGTGCACCTTATAGTGCGGAAAATACGCAAATTGAAAAGCGTATGTACAGCGCGCATCTTCCTCTGCTTGTAAACAGAAAGTTTTGCAGAATGTCTCAGTTCTCGCGCTTGCGCCCATAAGGAAGTAATGGAATAGTGGAATAAAGTCGTTATTTATGTTTTTTTCGCACAAAAAGTAGTCTCGTCGCTTGATAAACTTATAATTGAGCCGCTGTAGGCACATGGAATATTTAAACCTTTTCTTTAAAGGTGCCTTCTGGAACTAAAAATCAAAAAATATTCCATATTCCATAACAGATGGGGGCAGTATACCTCCAGAAAATGTGTTGTGCCGCTGCCGCACACACTCACGTCTTCAAACAACACAAACGAGCGCTGTTTTGCTCTCTTTCTCCGCATATTATTCAAATCATTTGACACGATAGTAAAAGGTCGGAAGACCGCAGTTTCACGTGGAGCATTTGGAGATTTTTAGAGATCAGAGACTAAATGAACAACATCTCAACACTAAATGATGAAGACCGACTCATAGACGCCTGTCTCAAAAACAAGCTGTTGCATTTCGACGATATGGGAAAATAAAAGCCTGCAGGCTATTATTTTAAGTTTACGGTATTCGTTTTGTTCATATTACACTTTTATTGTTAGTTTGAATTAATTTGACAGACAGCATTCGCTGATGTTGATCAACCTAGCGAAATTCAGAGCTGCCAGCTCTCACGAATTCACCGTGAGACACGCAATTAACACTTAGCAAGCAGGTTAGTTAAGTTCTCAGATTCTGTCAATTTTATTATGCAATTCAAACAATAAATACCGTTTTGGCGCTTGTACATGTTACACCACAGATCCCTAGCGCACGTGAACCGATCATCTCTACTAGCTAATGGAAAAAGAACCCGAACACTGTTGAAAGATACAGTATGCTACAACTTACCAAAATGTATTCCTCATGCATAATGTCAACCAATCATTTTTTGAACTCTTCCCTGAACTGAAATGTAGTAATGGGCTGTATTTCCACACGACTGACATCAGGTTCAAGTACACACAAGCCGGCGCGAGCGCGACTCACTCGTGTACTGCAGTTTGGCTGGTGGTAATGTTGCCCGGCCGCATACCGCCTCCCATGGCCGGAACTGGTATTACGACACCTACCGGGCCGGGGCTAGTCATTTAGCATGCTAATTTAGGTTTATATCTCGGCAGCACTATAACTTGTCAGTTTTTTAATTACATTATTGCACTTATTTCTTCTCATTCTTTTGATGCGTGTAGCTCATTTTTTGGATATTTTTACCTCAATTATTACATATGCCACCTTTAATGACTTTATGGGCCGTCAAGAGCCAGTCCCTTAGGCAGTCTATCTAGGACTGATCCAGCTCTCAGATTCAATCAAAAATATCTTTATTTGTGTTCCGAAGATGAACGAAGGTCTTACGGGGTTGGAACAGCATGGGGGTGAGTAATTAATGACTTAATTTTCATTTTTGGGTGAACTAACCCTTTAATCCCCGTGGGGCAAATAGTTTGAACTCACATGGTGACTCACATGAAAACACTTAGCATATACATTCAATACATAGTAAAAATATATGCATAAAAATTTTAGAGAACTACTTCAGACAATTGACTACAAAACTGCTAAAATGTTGTTTTTGTTGTTGTTTTTAAAGAAATTGTAAAGGAGTAAATAATTATATGTAATCAGATTTTTTTTCAACATAAAATGAATCACAATTTTAAAATATCCCTCATATTTCTAGGTTTTAAATGACCCCAGAGCCCATTCGTTTGAAAAGAATCATAGTTACTATACTATTGGGTCATTTATGACATAAAATATCATCGTTAACTCTTTCCCCGCCAGCGTTTTAAAAAAAAGTTGCCAGCCACCGCCAGGGTTTTTGACGATTTTCGCTAAATTTGAATGCCCCGCTGAATATTTTCTTCCATGAATATATGAAGATGATATATATAAAAATAAAGATCTGAGCCTCTGCTTTTAGGCAAAAAAAAACGTTTTTATTTTATCTTCATCTGTTCTTTTTTTATTGCCTCTTGAACAGAGGTAGGTTTTGTCAAAAACACAACATTTTGGACAAAAAACTGAGAAAAAGGTATTTTTATCAAACAAGTGCATTTAAAAGCAGAATACATTCAGATGTTGTTTCCTTCATATATAAAACTTTCCAAAATAAATTAAAAACATAAAATAAATGTAAAATATATCAAATTTCCCAGGATGTAAGGGAAATGTAACTTTTGCAATAAAACTTCTGCCTCTGCCTCTCTGTGTTCTACCTGTGAATAATGAATAATTGGAATTACAATAAACAGGCCTAGACACACACACACACACACACACACACACACACACACACACACACACACACACACACACACAAATACATATTACAATGTGGTAAATGTGCACAAAGAGAGAAATAATTTGACAATTACACCTTCATATTTAGACAGCCACACATAAATGCCTGCACACACACATAGTGTCATAATATTATACGATCTATCTGCGGCACGTCCATGGCTAGCATGAACATGTGCATCTCTCTCACTGACTACTTCGTCCCGATCAGATTCAGAATGATCAAATAAAGAGTGATCGGACTCCGTCCATTAACCTCCAGTACTTCAGCCATATACCTCTGCATTGTCTGTCTGATACATTCTCACTACTCCACTGTTTGAGACGATTGCGATCTGTTTCTCTGATCAAAGAGTTGCGCAATCATTCAGGACATGCGCGCGGGTCTTCCTTACCGTATACCACCTAAAACACGAATACCCGGAAAATTCCGTGTTTGGCGCAGATGCGTTTTTTCATTAAACACGGAAAATTCCGTGTTTGGCGGGGAAAGAGTTAAGAAGCTGTGGAAAATAATTTACCTTACCATAGTTAAGATAGTTACATTAAGGAGCCATACTCATTAATGCGGGCTATAACATTACAGATAAGATATAATTAATTTGACGACTCCTTTATACATAACCACGATTTACGAATCTGTTGCCTGGTGGTGTTAGTTTAATCAAACTTGTGTGAACGTGTTACTGATTAATGGCCGCCATGATATACATTTTACATGTGCGGTCATGTGCGGAGCTCCGTAGTAAGATAATAAAACCATTTCTTTACAATCAACTCACATCTATAAACTATCTACAAACCTACCTTTATGATCATTTATGTATCTAGCCTCCAGTGCATCAGTCTTGTCGATGGCATTGATAACATGTTCCTCAGCATCTTTTGCTGGTCTGATTCTCCTCCGTCTCATGTCGATGTTGAACTCGGGCACGTCTCAGCGTCACCCCGGGGTTCACGAAGGCCGAAGGCCGCTCCGCTCGCTTAAATCTCCAGCCGTTAACTAATTAGGACTCACTACACCACGCGTTATATACACTTTAAATTATATACCGACATGCAATTTAAGTTTATCAATAGTATATTTGCTAGAGTCAACGACTAACATCAATTAAGTTAAGTTACACCTCATTAGAAAACTCCATTCGATCATGTAATTCAACAATCTTTCTTTCTTTTTTACAGCTAATTACCTGTAAAAATGTTTTGATTTCATTGATTGACCACCAATTACCTCGTCGTGACTCATTTGATTAAGCGCGATTGTTTTGCGCATGAGCAGTTGGTGAAATGTTTTTCTTACGTCACAGGTGTGCTTACGGATGCAGTACCACGAACATACTGCAGGAGCGCTGAAGAGCAGTGCTGCCATACACACTTACACTTTGAGATCAGGTATATGTTCATGGTGGGGATTTAGAAAAAAACTGCACTAGGCATATCAGCAACACCTGCTGAGACTATTACAAGCAAATCATTGTGGGGACCGTGGAATTGGTTCCCACCATGTTTTTGGTCCCCACTTTGTGAGTGTGCTAACATGCTGAGGACCCCACCATGTGATAAAAACAAACACACACACAGAGACACACACCCTCACTCTCTTTATTGTTGTTATTATTATTATCATGAGCTTTCATTGTCATGTGTTTGTATAATAACTGTATATAATTAATTAATGTATATATTAATGTATATAAGTTGTGGTTCATGTGGGTTGTCTACGAACCGAAAGGTTGGTGGTTCAATCCTCGGTTCTACCTGACCAAGTGTCGAAGTGTCCATGAGCAAGACACCTAACCCCAGCTGCTCCCGACGAGCTGGATGGCGCCTTGCATGGCTGACACCGCCGTCGGTGTGTGAATGAGTGTGTGAATGGGTGAATGTGAGGCAAATGTAAAGCGCTTTGGTGGCCATTAGGTCTATGAAGGCGCTATATAAATGCAGTCCATTTACCATTTGCAGTATGTTATATTTATTATCAGTCATCAGACATCACAATTATCATCATCCATCATAAGTTAGCATTGTCTATTGCATCCTATTTATTTTGTATTGTTGTTATCCGAAATCATCAATTATTATCAATAAAAAAAAATCAATTATCAATCATCATCTTTAGACATTTATTGTCATTATCAGCATCAAATTATTACAAACACACACACCCTCACACTCTCTCTCTCTCTCTCACACACACACACACACACATACACACACACAGTATGTGTATATTGTTTTATTACTATTAGCCTACCTCCAGATGATGGCAAATCTGTCCCTTGAAATGGCTTGGGGGATGGCCGTTCGAAAAAGCCACTTTTTCTGACGCCAGAAATCTCTACGTGATGGCAGGTCAAGGATCCCCATGGCAAGACACAGTCCAATGACAGTCTTCATTTCAACAACTGTGACCGGTACCCACTTGCTGTTTGATGGAGTTGCGCTCCGTGATTGTTCAGCATAAAGATTCGTTTCTGTTACCAATCGCATCCTCAACTTCTCCGTGAAAACATGGGAGAATACCTGTATCGGTGTAACAACATCTGGAAGCTCTATCTTGATGCCTGGTTCGCGGTTATACGGGATCTTCTCACGAGAGTGAAAGTTGTCAGTCTTCCATTCTTCTTGGAAGCCAACGAAATCGCGCATATCCTCCTCATCCTCTTGAAACATCGCTAAGAGCCACTGCTCTCTATCTACGCGATACATCTAAATCATCTGGTATATCGTCTGGTCCTGTGTCGTCCTCCATAAATTCATCAATATCACTATCACAATATCACTTGAGTCAGTCATGACGGATCGCTAGCACGGTGTTTAAACTAAAGGCCAATTTATACTTCTGCGTAGGGTGCGCGCAGTAGGGACGGCGTAGCATACGCACAGACGCGTCCCATACCGCGTACCCTTCGCCGTCGCCTGACGCGCACCTCTTCAAAAATGTAACTACACGTCGCAGATCGGTGATTGGTCGGCTTGGTAGCATCGCATTTCCTCCTACGCATTTCCGCACGTACCTTCTCACGCATTTCCACCACTGTCTATGATTTCCACACGTACCATCTCCTCCGACGTCTTCTGTCATTTCTGCCTTTCAGTTTTAGTAATACTGTTTTTCCACCTCAATAAGCTCCAACTCCAACATGATCAGCTCTCTTTCAGTCGATATTGCTTGTCGTAACCTAGCCGTGAGGAATCTAAACACAGTGGAACATTAAAACCCTCCGCCGCCAACTAGCGTTTCGGAGCAGTACTGCAGAGCAACCAAGACCTGAACGCAGAAGTATAAATGCTCACAACGGCGTCGCCTACGTGCGTAGCCAACGCCGTACATTACGGCGTACCCTCGACGCAGAAGTATAAATTGGCCTTTACTCTACGTGTAGGCTTATTTCGACCAATCACAAAGCATTTTACTAATCAATAAGAGTTTAAAAAAAAATCCCTAAGCATCTCTGTCACTCACCTCATGAATATGTCAGCCAATCACAGTGCATATAATTGGCCATGTGCCTTGAAAAGACGACACCACTCAAAAATGACGCAGGTGCGTTTGCCGGGCTTAAAGGTCACAACGCACAGATGCGCGATCCGGTCTCAAAGGTAAACACACACAGATGTGTGATCCGGTTTTAATGGGTTAAAAAAGTATATTTAAAAGAATCCTAAAACATTTTTTTATGTAAGTTTTTATACATTTTAAATACAATAAAAAAATCAATAATTCAGTTCATTTAAAAAAGCAACATTGACGTCATAAAAAAAACGTTGCCTGAGGCGCCCGTGTCAGTGGAGTCACAATGACTGCAGCCTGTAGACGGTGCGAGGCGATTATGTTCGCAATTAAGTAGGTGGATGATGGAAAAGTCTCAATTCTGCCTACCCCAGACAGCAAACTGACATTGAATTAACGTGGAAACGACTTCTCTCATGACATCGAAACAACGTTGATCTGACATTGTTTTTCTCATCGAATTAACGTTGAACCAACGTCAGACGCGGCATTCTTCAAAGCTAAATGAAAATCGAAAATTGGTTTGCTTCGTTGAAACAACGTTGATTTCTAGTTGATTTGATTTTCCGTTAGTTTTGAAAGAATAACGCGTCTGATGTTGGTTCAACGTTAATTCGAAGGCAAAACAATGCCAGATCAACGTTGTTTCGATGTCATGTTTCCACGTTGATTCAATGTCAGTTTGCTATCAGGGACTAAACTAATAAGAGGATTTGATGAGTATGAACACTCAGCGGGTATGGAAGAAAAGGAAGTTTACTTGCTGGAGTGGCGTCAAAGAGCCGAAAGTTGGGTGGGCGGATCGAGGCCTTCATAATCAAGATGGCAGATAACTTATCTATTATCCTCCTATACTCTTATACTGTATATCATTATTACTTGTGTGAATATATTATTACTTTATTATTCTGGATATGCTTGTAGACTTAACAAGTCAGTGAAATTTTTTTTAATGTAACGGTTAACATTATCAGGAGGGCGGTGTTGTGACATGCTACAGTCATTAGCCTTTATCTCAGCATTATTTTATCTCATGACAATGGGAGACCACAGTTATGCCTTAATTTATTTTACAATGCTCCACATTTTCTTGCCTAAATAAAACTTTTAAAGACCTTTAGAGTTGCTCAGTAATATTTCTGCCTTCTTATTTCTACTTGTACATTGTAGGCTACTCGAATGGACGGGGTGGTTATACTACAGTAACTTGCACTGCCCGACAGTATCCCCCACTCCACCCCATGCTTGGGATGGTCCTGATTGTACTTGTACACAGAATCTCAACTGCTATGTAAATGTTTTCCTGTTTTTCTGATTCTGAATTAAATACATTAATTTTTTCCTTAAGTTACAGATGTCAAAGACTCCATCTCATGTTTCATTTGCTCTTAAAGTAAGTATTAGCAGCTTTTTCTGTAAAGTCTGTGCCACATGCTAAGCATAGCTATTGAAATATTGACTTTCCTAATAGATTTTTTTTAAACATAGCTATTGAAATAGTGACTTTTCTAATAGATTTTGACATTTATTAAAATAATTGGAAAGAAATTACAACAGAACAAGTTGTACATCATACCACAGCTACATGCAAACTACTATGCTATATATTAAATCTATGTATTTTATGGTATAATTATCCTGCTAGAAGAGCCAGTTACATAGATTACTAGATAAACTTGTATTGTAAACAATTGTCCAGTACTATTGCTAACATATCCATTTTTACTATATTCATTTTAGCCTGTGCCATCAAATGCAGATGTCCTTCATGTAAGTTATGCATTTTAACTATTGTTTTTATTTCATTTTTTACATTTCAAATATAGTTTGTCAAGTCAGGAACATTATTCATAGCATCCGAGTTATTTGAACACGACTGTGGTAGATAAACAATAGTTTACCTAAAATTAATAAATCTCATCATTTACTCACCTTTGTTTTCTCATTTTTGTGTGCCTTATTTTCCTCAGCATAACAGCAAAATATTTGCTACATCCAGTGGTTCTTTGTCTGCTAGTGAAGTAAGTATTTAGTTTTTGCGTTGCCAAAATACATGGTGCAGTTACGAGTCACTGCTTTGTTGATTTTTTAATAAAGTGTGTAAAGGTTTGTAGCTAAGCACTTCCTCCTTTTCTTTATAGTTTACCAGCAACAGTCTGTCTGTTATAACAATGTTGACTTTCATTTTGGTTTTATTTTTATTTTATCTTTTTTAGTGTTCCAGCTAACTATGTAAGTACTTTTTACTGTACATTTTTTTAGGACTTAGGCATAGATTTGTTAAGCATTTCTGTGATGGGTGAAATTGCTAAATAATTTACAGTGATCACAACCACAGGTGGACTTAGCACATGGTACGGGCATAAAAATCCTAAAGCATCAATGGACTTCTGCCCTGCAGGCCCAAACAGCCACTTCAATGGTCCGTGTTCTTTTAATGGCCGCCTTCCCACTAGAGGATCTGATCCCGAGCAATTTGAAAGGTAGACTGTTTCAAAGGCCAAGTAAATTTCTTAGATATTAATCTGAGTAGAAATCTAATCAGAAGACAATTGTGCATGTCCTCTGTACCCTATTCAAATGTTCATGTATCATCTATTGTCTTTTGTAGGGGGAAAGAGTAAAACTGGCGGTTGTTCCGAGAGAAGAAGTGCCTGTGACAAGGAAACCATGGGAGTCATATTTGGTAAATCAAGACTTGCAGTGCGTCCGAATTATCACATACTGTTTGAGTAGATACATTTGTATTTGAATCTACATCACAACCATTAAACCATCTATATGAATGAATTTCGGACATTACTTTTTACATATGTTAATAATGGCCGGGTGTCCACTAGCTGGCACGAAGCAGAGCGAGCATTTTCAATTCATTCATATGGAAGTTCTTGAGCGTAAATCTCAACTTCCATATAAATGAATTGAAAATGCTCGCTCTTCGTTAAGCACGCCAGTGGACACCCGGCCGCCATTAACATAGGCGAGGCAAAATACGCATCAATGGAGGGACAGAAATCTCTCAAATGTTATTATACATGTAATTTTTGTCTCTCACAGTGGCAGTCAAGAAGAGGTTTCCCAATGTGTCCAGAGGAGCTTTGGGTGAATTCCAAGCTTGGGGAATGAAGAATGCTTGAAAAAAAAAAAAAAAGCTAATTTTTGTTATATATTTACAGCAAATAAAGATTTTATTCAAATGTGACATTGTGAATGTATTTTTTTTGGACTGAAATGTATGCAGGCCAAAGTATATTTTTATGTTTTAAAAATAAATAAATAAATATAAAAAATGGCCCAAAAATGTATTTGTAGAAAATATATTTTGAAATATATTTGAGCAAATATATTTTTTTGTCCATTTTTTGTATATTTTTAAATGTATTAAAATTAACAATACTTGGAAATTATCTCCTCATTCACCTTTTAAATAATTTTTTATACTTTACATTTAAATATGTCTTTCACCAAACTTTTAAAACCGAATAAAACGCAAACAAAGGTTTTATATTTGCATGTCAATTTCTATGCACGTCTGTGATTTCAGCGTGTGAACAGGACTTTTATTTTGGTCTGTTGGTATGACGTCATAAGGCTGCGCTGCATCTTTTGTGATTCGGCTGAAGAGGAAAGGTTTGTGTGACTTAAGCCCATTCTCTCTCTCTCCGACTGACTCTTACCAGGGAATTGAACTAGATCTGATTTAGAAACTCGAGTGTTTTTTCTTTCTGTTAATAATTCCCATCTTAAATAGGACGAAGTGTGCAGAAACCCTCCTGGTGAAGCGGCAGAGATCCATGCGACACAATTTAATAAAGATGGCTTATATTAAAGAGGAGAATGAAGACATAAAGATTGTTATTATTAAAGAGGAGAGTGAAGACTCAAGGATTGAAGAAACATTCAGTGTGAAACAAGAAGAAACTGAGGAAAAAACAGGTCAGTTTTATTCTCAAAGCTGATCTCAGTCATTTGATCCTCATTAAAAGTGGTTTTGTTTGACATGGAGCGGCTTACCTCATGTGGACAGACATATTGAGATCTTAAGAGAGTAACTGTGTAAATGATTATATTTTAAAAAATGATTTGGAGTAGAAAAATAATTATATAAATCGATTTTAAATTGAATACTAAACCTGCCTCATGCTCACTTTAAATGTTTATTATTTATTTAAATATCAACTGAATAGCTTGTTAATTGTCTGTTCAATCTCTGTTGTTAATTGTAACTATACATATTATAGCAGTAATGTGCAATAAATTGCTTTCTGTATATATTTTATAGCATTAGCTGAGATAGATTTAAATGTTAATTATAATTGATTATTTTTTTAAGAGACGCAATGTATTTAATAAACCTTTGTTTAAAAAAAATCAGAAAAATAAGCTATTTTATTTTTACTTTCCTTCCCTGCTATACCGAACCATCATGTTACTGTTACAGCCCTAAAATATAGTAAAATTATTTGTGAAACTGGCGAATTGCAATTGTCTCATTACTGCAATCAGCAAACTGTCTTATTTCTACAAATATTTAAATTGTTGTTGAAGAGTACAACCAACTCTATACTCTCACATGGATCACCTTTAACGATTTATTTACTACCTTTCTCTGTATTAATGACAGAAATTTCATTTTTGGGTGAACCAACACATTTAAACAGGCAAGAGTGGAAAATGCTAAGCAAAAAAAAAAAAAAAAATGTAATTAATTTTTTTTATATCATCTGGACTTAGATAAAACATATCCAAAATAATTTTAAAAAATGTGATATATTTTGGATTTTATGAGTTCTGTCTCCTGAGATACGTTGCCTGATTACAGTATACAAAAAGGACCATGTCATTAATCGGTTAACTGTTACTGCACTCTGTCTAAAGGGGTCATATACTGCCATTTTTTTACAACTTACTATGAATGTTAAGGGTCTAAATGAAATCTTTCTAATGTACTTTTATTCAAAATTCTCATTAGTATTTTAAGAAACACTAATTTTACATGGTCAAAATCAGCTCTGTTTTCAGCACGCCGTTTCAGTGCATGTCTTTAAAGGGCATATTGCAGGTTAGGAGGCCCAACGAGTCAATGCATAGAAAAACAAGATTTTCTTTAAAATATACTTGATACAGAAGCTTCTGGAGTCGTTTTTGTGAGAGAATTTTACTTCCGCGTCTGAAAATGGGCGTGGCGGTCGTGACGCAACCAGCGAAGAGCGGTCGATTCACGCAACAGGAAACAATGGGTCGCAATGACATTTCAGACAGAACGGTCAGAGAAAAATTGAGCTGTGATGTGAGGAGAACCAGTGGAGAACAGGGCCTCATTTATAAAACTTTGCGTAGGATTTGCATCAGAAGTGGCGTACGGATAAAACATAGGACGTGCGTACGCACAGAAATATTCGGATTTATAAACCGTGTGCACGCACATCCTACGCATTTTTCCCTTAATAAATCACAATCAATTCTAAATGTAGCGCAGCTTTTGCGCTTTCATGTCATGCCCATAGTTGCCCATAAATGGTCTGT
>NW_024121566.1:1935524-2077939 GCF_016745375.1 Pimephales promelas
GCGCGGCCGCGCGCGCTCTGCTTCTAACGGCAGAGAGAGAGAGAGAGATCGCTTTTTTATTTCTCTTTTCTTTACCTACTTTTAAAAGTGGCAAAAAAACACAAGTAGTGCTGCTGACTGACTCATTCTGGCTCTGATCGAGTCAGACGCCAATAGCACGGGTATTGCACACAATGTTAAACAGACCCGGGACCCGAAGTAATAAATTCGGACCCGACCCGGACCCGGCTGATCATTTAAATTGTAGACCCGAACCCGTACGGGTCCCGGGTCGACGGGTCTCGGGTGCACTGTGAAGACCTCTAATGTGTTACACTGTTTAGAGCCCGGTGGGCCATTTCAAGGTAACATTAACAGCTTATTTTGGATATAAAAATGTACTGTTACAACTTAGTTGTTTTAAAAGGAAAAAAAAATACCCTCAAGATTCTCTGGCTGGTCAATCGGTCGAAGCATCATTCCTGTGTGCCAAATTTGCTCAGGAGTTTTATTCCCTTCTGTTCTCAGTGGGTGGTTGTTCCAACCTTCCACAAAAGCCTCAGGTCTGCCTTCAGTTTAGGAAGGAATGTCAGGTGGACTGTCAAAAGATCTTCTACAAAGGGACTGTCACAGAACAGAAGGGCACAGACTGGTGAGTATGAACAGAGTTTATTGAATTAAGGCACAGAATGTTAAGTAGCGTGGTAGTTGAAGTTGGAGATGGATATAAACAGTCTGATGATGGTTTTCTTATCTGAATAGGAGCGGGAGGTCGGAGAGCTGGCGGAGCAGCGGAGAGAGGATCGGAGCTGGAGACTGGAGTGGACTGGCAGCAGACGGGGACCAAGGACGGGAACAGACGGGAGGCTGACGGGCTGGAGAATCAATGCTGGTAAGTAATAGCAGGAACGTGAGATAGCGATAGGGAGTCTGTAGTCGTGGTAAAGACGAGACCAGACAGTGAGTGACTGAATGAGGTGAGTATATATGGAGTGGATGATAGTCCGGATAAGTGATGGCAGGTGGTGACGGCAGGTGGTGATGATTAGTAGTCAGGGGAACCGGAACGAGTAGGCGGAGTGAAGGTATCTGGTGCTGACGCTGATGGATCCGTGACAGGGACAGGGTCGGAGTATGTCACTTTCACATATGAGCTTTGAAAACATAACATTAATCATTGAATTGCCTTTTGTAAATACATCTCATTGATTTTTTTTTTCCCCAGCATTAAACCATTTCTAAAATTCCACAATGATAGGATTAAAAAAAAAAAAAAAAAAAAAACAACAGAAGATGGACAACAACAAACCTTACAAACATGCACAAATCAAATAATAATAGAACAGACACAGGAAACATTTAACTGACCAAGATGTACAACAATCTACAGAAAGTAGATGATAAATAGCACAAAATGATGAGACAAACCCTTACCTCTGGAGGACACATCAAGAAGGTGATCCTTCTCTAGGCTGTGGAGTGTGTTGTAATATTTTGATATCACACATGTTCTGACATCCCGCCACAAACGTTCAATCCTACGGATTTAGAAATGATTATTTTAACAATCAAGGGAATGATAAAATGTTATTATTTTACACACAATATACCTCTTTATTAGTTTGGTAAAAGTATCCAAAATACAAAAGAGTGAAAACCTTTGATTATGGACACTTTTTCCTGACATGAAGCTTCCCCGATCAGTTCCACGGACAATGAACATATATTGGGCTATTTCAACATTCTCCACTCCCTGATCACCTCTCACCCTGAAGTGCACACACAGATGACCAGTGTGTTAAAATCTGTCAGAGATGTACAATACACAGAAATAAAGTGCTACATTGTGTCATTTAAAATCATAATCCTTGAGAACCCTGAGTTTACAGTAAAATCTTTCTTAAAATATAACATCTATCATGTTTGTTACTGTACCTTGAAGCCTGTAAAAACTTACCTTGAAGCCTGTAAAAACTTACCTTGAAGGTATTCCATGCCTCTCAGTATCTTTTTTGAAGGCAGTGAATGCGGTTGATGCACGATTGTTTGTTGCAGCATTTAAGCACATCACCTATTATGAGAAATTTTCATAAATGTACATTTTCTATTTGTCCATATCTTAAATGTACAGTTGGATTACACTCTGGTCCCTTCATGCCTCAGGGAATCTGATAATTTAACATTTTAAATAGATAAATAATAAATAATTTAATTTAACTCTTACTACCATGCGGCATCCTATATTATAACTTTTTCTCCCACGTCAACAAGGTAGTATTTCAGCCATCTGAATGCAAACATGTAATTATTTGGTGTACATCATAGCAAATTTGAAGAAGGCCAACACATCAGAAGGCCAACACATGAAAAGACCCAATGAAATGAAATCTTACCTTCCTGGAGTAGCCATCCACTGCACCAAAAAGTACAATGTTGTACCTGATGGGAACAAAATAAAGAACCACATTACCAGTTTCAACCTGGATTTTTATTGTAGAAATGTCATGGCAACATAATTATGCTTTGAGATCTATCAGTGTCTGCATCATTATATTTCACAAAATAAATAAATAATGAATAAACTGTACTGTACAGTACTGACCTGATAAGTTTGTGGTTAGTGTCGACATGCCACAGTGAAAGGGGCCCCCTGACAGAGTAAGTTCTTCGCACAATGCAGCCCAGTCCAGTCAGTCTAGAAAGAATCCCAAGCGAGTCCACTCGATGCATTGATGCAGTAACTCTCCTCCACTGGACGTGGATTCCCATGGACTTTAGCCTCCCTTTGACCATCCGATAGCCTGCTGTGGGCATTTCATTTTTGATGCGTTGGACTGCATTATCAAGCTCCTGGTCAGTAGCATTGCTGTAGTTCTGTCTGGCAGAGAGACTCCCTCATCCGTCTGTTAACTGTACTGGCTGAAACCCACAGTAACTTTGCAATGCAGTTCACAGACAGATTTATCTCCAAAAGCTCAACAAGTCTCTCCTTCTCTAAATTGTACCAGGGACGCCCCATCTCTCCAGCTACAGTTTCAACAGTACTGCTGGTAACTTCAGCAATATTCAATGTGGTCCATGACCAGATGGAGGAAATCTCTTAACGCCTGTACAATATCTGGGGGGACATTAGCATGCCTTGACAGTGCTTCCCAGAGGTACAGCTCCTGCCAACATGCAAACTGTAAGAAGTCCAAGTCAAGAGGTGTTCTTGAAAGTGCTGACTCTAATTTAATGATCAGCCTGGAAGTAATCTCACGTCTGACTATGTCCTGTTGAAGTGAAAAACAACATGAAATTAACTCTTAAGAATATATTGAATACATATTCATTAATTCATCCATTTTAAATAGCAAGGGGGGGGGGGGGGTAAAGTTGTGACGTGTAGTTAAATTGGATTATACTAACATAAACGGCCACTAGTTCAACTAAAACACTTGCCATGAGAGGTTTGACTAAATGTTATAGTTAACGTTACGTTAGTTTGATGAGAGACAGCTAAGGTTAGCCCCTGCTGAGTTTGCTTAAAACTAGCTAGTTAAGGTTGATTAGCTTATGTCAGCCTATATATGTTCCAAACAAATTTCAGATTAAATTGCTACATTGTCAAACACATAGCTCCCATCATATATCATTATCACTTACGCCTACAGCTTCAGGTGTCGCCGCCATTCCGTCCACTTTGCAGTGTGTTACTGAACTCCGTCTTCCGTAAGATACATTTACTCCGTGCTTCCTGTAATTAATGAGAGCTGTCAATCAAGGTAGAAGGATGTCTCTGTGGTTGTGATGACAATGAAAGGTGACCAATCATAAGAGGGCCAGTGCCCTCCCATAGGTCCCGCCCCCAAATTGTCAAAAGTCATGTAGACGCGAGGGAGCAGAAATCAGCTGAGCGAGCAGAAATCCACTGCGCGAGCAAAACAGCACTCCGCGAGCAAAAGCCCGCTGCGCGCGAGCAGGATTCCATTGTACAAGCAGAGTTAACCTATGAGAGAATGCCAGGCGCTCGCTCGCAGCTACCGGTACACCTCTCGGTTGTTGAATTTGTGCGCGATTACTTTTCTCGTGCCAGCTGAAGGTTCATTTTCGCGCCCGTGAAATAACATAATGTGCTCGTGAGCATGTCTTACGCGCTCGTAACTTTTGACTAAAAAATAACGCCATAGAAGTGGAACATCCAGACAACACGAAGAACTGATGAAATCCAGATGAGACACAGACGAGGCACGAGTACAGGACCACAACAATCTGACAACAAGAGGGAGAAAATGCTGGGTATATATAAGAACTGAAATGAATGGCAGCTGGTGACACTAATCAACACAACGAGTAACCACACCCACACAATTACACTCACACAGACACATCAGCATGAGACAGCCGATTCATGAACCGTGACAGTAGGTGACGGTATGTCACTAGTTACGTTTACATGGACACAATCGGAATGAAATCAATACGATTGATGAATCCAATCATAGTGTTTACATGAATGATAAATAAAGTGATCGGGTTGATGTGCGCGTTTATATGTCACAAGATTCAAATTGTAATTGATTTTTTGACATGCGCACACTGCACGAATATGCCACTGTTTGTGCATAACTATTCTCCCCTATTGGTTCTGTATTTGTTTTAAACAACAGACTTAATATTTATCCATCTCTGGTCGTGATTTGGAGACGATCAGCATGAACCGTTTTGCTGTGCTTATTGTATTTATCATGCAGTAAAACCCCGCGCCCAAAAGTCGTGTGTGGAATCTAAAACAAGCACCAGTGGGATGTTGTCCTGCTTCACTTCACAGACACTGAGTGAAATGAGAACTTTTTAATAACGGAAAACTCATTTATAGGACACTTTATTCAAAAGGAAGAACAGCTCGTTACGTGCGTCTCGTCATTACGCTATTTCAACGTCAAGTGTTACTCGTCACCACGTGTCACTGTTAAACTGTATACCTCCACGGGCAAAATTATGGTGGGGCGACGTGTGTCTGAGCTGCTTAGAGAGGCAGCTGATAGACTGGAAGAAATGGATCAGTGTGAGTAAAATATTTGAAAGTCATTGTGTATCCATTGTATCCTATAGTTATAGTACATCTAATCCACGATCCATCTCTGTACAGCACCACGAATATGGATCGTGGATTATGCCATATACACTGAAAAAATGGCAATGGGCAGATTGTTGAATTTGCCTAAATGCATTTCGTATTTCCTACATGATTATTTCATGTTTCTCATCCAAACATATTTTAGTCTTGTGCCATTAATTTAATGTTGAAGGATGTTCAACCTTTGAAAAAAAATCATGTTGAACTGAAAGAAATCAGTTTGAAAGAAAGAAATATGTTTTCTCTGGAAACTCCGCCCCCATGAGAACCGTTAACTGCTCGTGCGCGCCACTCCGCCATTTTCTCTCACGCTTTGGAAGGTGGAAGCAGAGCCCGTGGAAGCTGACTGCAAGTTGTCGTGGTGGAAAGCTACAGTCGAAGGTAATTAACATTTTTTAAATGAAATTCTATTGAGAAACAGTTAGTAGTCCGTTTGAGCGTATTTATTTTCACCGAGGGAACTTTTTTTATTTACATTACTGATTTTAGGGAAAGGCAAAAGTTAGGCCTAGTGCAAATGTTTAAGGTAACGTTAAGTTAGTTAAGTTAACGTAACGTTATGTATCCCGTTTAAAATCCGACTTGCATTACAGTCATTTAATGGTGTACAGTCACAAAATGGTGTACAGTCATTTAGGCATATTTTTTCTGTGTATGAGAACTATTTCGCGTCAGATAATGAGTGGCGTCAATGCATTTTGGGTGGAGGAGGGGATATATTAGGCCTGAACGTGAATGTGAATGTTAAAATGCTTTCTGGGTCTGGCCGAACTGTAAAGTTATACCTTTTTACATTTTATCACAAAAAACACAAAAGTTACTTGTTATTCCGCGCTTATTGCAAATTCTATTTTATAGAAGCTAACGAAGTTTAATTCTGCAACGAATGGAAAAATCCTGTCAGGTAATGAGTTTTGCCGACAGGGGTGGAGGGATAAAGAACGTAGCTGCTAATGTCTAAATGTTAATCGACTTTATTTTCTCATTGGGAAATCTGGAAGTCTCATAAAATGCTTGCCACGTTCAAATTGTGCTGAAATAATACAAATCCGCTCCAAATCCGCACTGGAGCAGAAGCATCGATAAGAGTTAACGTCGAGGGCATATAATATCGATGTTTCATAACTCCTGGTTCTCTTGTGGAACCAGTTTTCAATTCCAATCCCTAACTGCGACAATTTCACTCGGATATGCGACTAAAATAGATGTGTGCGAACTGTAAAATGTATTTTGGAGCACAAACAAAAAGTCGCTGCGGATCAGTCTTTAATACCTTAAATTGTAAAACAAGGGGTTTAAAAAATATTAGTCATACTGCCTAATGTGATTATTAAACGTCAAAGGCTATGACTTATGGAAGTTCATATGAGTAGCAAGCAAATAATTTTCAATTTGAAATGTAATACGCAAAATGACAATGCAATATGTAAAATGGCAATGCATTTCTGTATTTAATTTCCTATGCATTTGTCCAACGTTTGGTGCTAGATTTAAATGATATAATTTACATTTTCCATTTCATACACTAGATTTAAGTTTTAAAACTACAATCTGTTAAAAACATTACCGTTTACTAATGAAACCTCATTCTAAGCCTTATTAGTAACACTGCTACAATAAGAATTTATCAGTTTATTATTGTTATTATTATTATTTTTATTAAAAAGGAAATGTGCTCAATTCCCTGAAACCCTAACTAGCCCACCTCTGGGAATATGTTATTGCTTTAAAACTAATTATTTTTATTTATTTATTCAAATATTTTACAGATATCAGATTCATGTACCAGTGCACATGCAATGTGACTAGTGAGTTGTCTCTAGTAGTGGTGAGTATTTTTGTAAAACTACTGCAAGTATATTTGATATCTTTCTCTATGTTGTGTTTGTCCATGTCATTTCAATATTCCTCTCTATGGAAATGTTAAAAAAAAAAAATTTCTGTCTCCCTCCAGTGAATGTGGCAGTGTAAAGGGTTCCTGGTAGCAGTTCCAAGTAGATTGGCATTACTAAGTCATTATAAACTGAGACATCCACACTTTGGGCGTACAAGCCGTTATCCATGTAAGTACTCAGAATGCCCATGCACATTTAAGACATGGAATGCTTTAGAAGACGGCTCAATTGCGTGAGACTCGCGCTCAATGCGTGTGAGAGTTGGCAACCCTGCAAAAGGCATCAAGAGCTGTATACGAAATGGGGAAAACGTATAAAAACCCGCTTCTTTTTTCTCGTCACTTTAGCCTTCAAGGCTAAAGTGACGAGAAAAAAAGAAGCGGGTTATTATACGTTTTTTCGTCCACTGGTATCGTCCCATGCTTTTTTATTATTGCTAGGAAAGCAATCTTACATTGCCTCTCTTGTTGCCTTTTGACTGAAAATGATAAAGAAAAGTCACACAATGTGATATCATATCAATATTTTATTTTCTGAGTTGTGTATTCTGAGTTTGTTGCAGACTAAGTGTCAGTAGCTCACTGAGTTCAACCATTTGACATCATCTGTAGAAACCCTAATTTATGTAGATCAGCGGGGTTAAAAATGTATTTTTAAAAAAACTGCTCTTCTTTTCACCCGTGGCCAGGATGATGATGTCGATATTAGCCAAGAGTGTAATCATCAAGGGGCTCTGCGTATACCTCAATTAGGACCCAGACAATTTAGTAAAAGAGTATGTGGAGTTCAAAGGAGTTCAATTTATCTTTCATAATTAAAAGCTCATTAACCAACCAACCTGCTAGTTCGATAATAGATCAGGCCCTTTAACAGGATTGTTTTCTTTCTTTTTTTTTGCGGCCTAAAATGACTGAATTTTCAGTGGCTCAAAATTTGCGGCATTGTTCCTTTTGTTGTTGAAGGGTTTTGAAATGGACATATATTCTGAGGTGATCATTCCACAGTCACATAGCATGTTTTATTAAGTTAGATGCAACAAATACTTATAAAGTTATAGTTTAGAAGTAGTGCAGCTGTGTATAAAGCCAATTGGATGTCTTGGGGTTAAAATTGTAGGACCATCCACAATCCTAGAACTAGTCTAACAGTAATCTGTAATCAGTCATCTATCTTTCTTGGTCTTATCTGGTTTACATTGTATGCAAGCTCTTTCATGATATCTACATTATTAAATGATTGAAATTACATTTGTTATAATATTCCCAAAGCAGTGTCCGGTGTTCTGTAGAATCTCATTTTGTCTGCATTCTGCAGGTTGGTGACGAAGCCTCTATTCAAAAATCCACAGAGGAGACCACAGTGGGACTCTACATTCTAAAATTTTATGACTGATCTGACGACATTGGGATTGTCCTTGAAGGCCAGAACATCTTGCAAGGCTTGGATAACTTTGCATTAACTACGGGAATGCTTTTTGGTCTAATGAGGTACTGCAGAAGATAATCATGGACCTGGAAGGATGCACTCCATCCAAGAAAGCTCAAGTTCTCAGAAACAGACTCTATGAGTGAGCTGTTTCCATGGTACGGCAGGTGGACACAATGCAGTTTCCTACCTCTTGGAATAAGGAACATTTATTTTTTATTTCACACACTCACAAAGAACTTCCTTTATTCAAAAGTGTACTCTGTTTGATATGAGTAGGTTGACCACTTGGGTGGGTGCTTTGAGTATGGGTGCTTTGAGTAAAACTGATATGCTGTCATAGCTTAAATTCCATGAACAAATGTCAATGATCAATGACAGCATATCAGTTTTACTCAAAGCACCCATACTCAAAGCACTATACTCTGAAAAAGGTGGACAGTAATGATGAGTATTAGTAGTCCAAAGCTTCCCCTGACGTTTTTGTTTATTTTTCATGAATTTTAATATCTGGGTGGATTGTCCTATTAACCAATAGCTTTAACCAAAAAACTATGCACATGTTAAAACAAGCACAAACACAACACAAAAAAGCTGTGTTAAAAATAGCTTAAATTCCATGAACAAATGCCAATGAGCAATTTTTAACACAGCTTTTTTGTGTTGTGTTGTTTTTGTGGTTGTTTTGACATGTGCATAGTTTTTTGGTTAAAGGGACACTGTGTAGAGTTTTAGGTATTTTATTATCAGAAATCAATATTTTTATTCATAAATATGTCCTCAATGGTGTACAAATACCTCTGCAAAAAATCTGACTTATCCTCGTAAATGAAGAATTTATTATCTTTATGTACATGGGACGGGTAGGTTCACGGAGGCTTCCATGTCCGTTCCGCCATCTTGAAAAACTATAATAGCAAAGAGGGCCAAAAAGTACCACCAGCCAAACGCGTTTCCACAACGCATTTTCGTTCAGACTCAGAGCCAGCGTCACGTCACATTGAGAGCATTCCCTGAATTGCTCTCCTATGATTGCTGATTGCTCTATTATTTGTAATGGCGGACCATACATATGCCGAGTCACAGGAGAATGCATCTTCCACGCAAAAAAAGGCAAGACTGGAACGAAAAAGGAAACGTGACCGGAGATTGCAAAAAACGAGAGTAAATATTGGGATCGCGTTTTCAAGGTGGAAAGAGCTAATGCAGCATAAAGATTTCAGAAGAGACGCTGAAGTTGCCTGCTTTCTCCTCGACAGGTTAGTCAATGTTACAGTCTTACTTAATTTTTTTGTCATTGCTTGGTTGTGTACTTTATTATATAGACAGTATAACATTTATAGGTAAAAAAGTTAAACAAGGTATTTGATGAATAGCAGCTATTGACTACTTTACTCGCTGCTATTGTGAAGGTGCTAAAAACAAGGTTTGTAAGTTTTATTTGTGAACATTGGAGAGGGTCAACAACTGCTGGAGTCAAGTCCCTTTTATGTAAGAATAAATGGTCAATAAACCATGATCTGATTTTCCCATCTGATTTGTGCAGTTATGAGAGTACCCTTTTGAGTTGTAATACATCAACCCCCATCAAGGCAAAATGTGTTCAAGTGGCAAATGCTCCAGCGTTGTCAAGCATTTCCAGTGGGAGATAGGTAAGTCATTTAATTGAAATAATTTTTTTATTGTTAAAATACAAGTTTCATATCAAACTTGTATCTACCTATGCATCATATTGTCTTATGATTTTTGCTTTTAGAGCTGAACAACACAGTGCACCGGAAGTTGAAACCCTTGAACAGAGGTAACCCATAAACAGTCAATTTTGTGTCCCATATCAATACTATCTGGTTGCATGTTTTCAGCTAATACATGCTTTAAATTATCATTTATTTTCATAGTATGCATGACATGAGTATTGTTGAAGAGGAGTTGAATGAAAATGCCTTCAATGACCCCATGAATAGTGTGTAAGTGGGATTCTATTCTATTGTATAATTTGATTTTTTTTCAGTTTTTTTTTATTCATTTCAGTTTGTTGTATCTTACAGGATTGATTTGGAAGAAGAGGGACCCTCATTTCATGGTTACCTGGACGACAGCTCTGATGAGGAATACCTTCCAACAATTTCATTGAGGTGAGTCATTATCTATTACTTCTTTTTACTTTGTTTATGTGCTGAATTTTTACATGTAAAAAAATGTTTAGGGCTATTTTGGAATGTTTTTGAATTCTTTTAGTTCACACTGATGTCTCAGGTAATAAATTTGATCATGTTTATATGCCGGAAAAACTTGGAAATAATTCAATTGAACTGTGTATGATCCCTGAAGTTCTTCTCTTCTAGAATTGGTGGTGCAATGAAGGGAGCACAGGTAATTGACAATCTGCCAACTATTGGGATTGATGAGACTGTGCATGATCTGCCTGCCCCTGAAGTCCCTCTCGATGAGCCCTTGAGTCTCGAGCTGCCGATTTTGCCAGGCCCTCAGAAGGTCCTCAGTGAGGATGACATTATTGTCGTTAGATCAGCTGTGCTCTATGAGAACTGCTTGAGGCAGCTTGTCACATTTTTAACTCTTCCCGTGAACAGATGCACTGGTGTCTTGAGGACTGGTTTAGTGTGTGACAGTGTTGCCCCATTTTCAACAAACATCGGCATCAGGGGCACTGCAATGAGTGTTGAATGGGTAAGCCTTTCACATCACATCAAAATGTATCGTAACAAATGGCACTGTTTATGCCTTATGAATTTTACAATGCTACCCTTATCTTACCAGATCTGCCCCAATGGACATTGCCTATGGCGGTGGAATTCACAGCCTGTGTTGAAGTTTGGCATGCAGGCTGGGGACTTTCTTCTTTCCACTAACATTTTACTTTCTGGAAACAACTACACTAAAGTTGCTCTCCTATTTAAATTCATGAACATACAAATGGTAAACACCAACACACACTACACCATCCAGGACACCTACTGTGTTGACACTATTAAAGCTTTTTGGGAAGAGAAGAGGTCTGAATCCATCAGCCGAGCAAAAGGGAAAGATGTTGTGCTCCTAGGTGGGTAATTATATATTTGAACTTGTTCTCCATTAATTGTTATGGTATTAAACAATTAAACTAATTTTGCAATCACTTTATCATACAGGTTTTGTATTTTGAAATTACCTGTATTTCCTTTTTCTTTAGGTGATGGCAGAAATGACTCACCAGGGCATTCTGCCCAATACTGTAGCTACACAACCATGGAGCTTGACTCTAAGGAAATCATCCATGTGGCCACTATAGACAAGCGGCAGACCAACTGGAACTCCAACATCATGGAGAAGGAGGGTTTTATCCAGACAGTGGACAAGCTTACGCAAGAGATCAAGGTAGTGGAGTTCTGCACGGATG
Organism: Pimephales promelas; assembly: GCF_016745375.1. Next base: position 1,947,340 of record NW_024121566.1, read on the forward strand.
CTCATGTTTGGAGCCCTTTTGAGTAAGTGGTCAAATAATAAAACATTTGAATAGAAATATTGAATTGCTGATTGAGAAATGATTCTATACTTCAAAGACCCAGATAAAGGAAAATATAAGGATCTGAAAATTCACCACAGCCTGGACATGTGGCATGGTGCCAAAAATTTGTGCAAAAAAATAGCAACCGTAAGTTCTAATACATCTAATTTCATTTATAAAGATTTGTACCTTCCTGCATGTCTGTGTAATAATTTTGTTATGTTAGGTCTCCATCAAAATATTTACAAGGACTAACTTCCATTGTCTCTGTTTTGTTAATTACCATAAGGCGGGAAAGGTGAAAGGACAGTCTATTCTCCTTCACTGGCTGAGGGATATAGTTAACCATTTCTGGTGGTGCTGCAAGACGGCAGAAACATTTGAGCAGTTTCTTGTAAGTGTCACAGTCCTTCGTCTGCACCATCCTGTCTGCGTCTCCAGCACTACACTTCCCATGATCCTCTCGTCTGCACACCTGAACTCACTCCCTCATCAGCCTCCCGTTCAGCGTCCTGTTCATCTGTTTCACCTGTCTTCACCTCATTATGTCTGATTCCTGCTTGTATTTAGTTCCCTCTGTTTCATTCTGTCCTTGTCGGTCAATGTTGAATGTTACCCTGCGTGGTCCTGTAACCTGTCTTCCGTCCTGAATTTAGAATAAATATTGTTATTGGAATCCTGACTCCTCGTCCTCTTCGGCCTGCACCCACGCCCGTGACAGATTGACCGACCCAAAAGAAAAAAAAAAATGGAATTTGCAGCAGTAGCACTGCTCTGCTTGGAGCAAGGAGATCGTTCCTTGGAGGACCATCTGGAGGATTTCCTCAACCTCGTCCCCTCTACCATCTTCCCGGACGACAGCCTCTGCAGCTTTTTATATGCTGGCCTCAACACCGCCACCAGAGAGCAGTTGTCCGGGGAGGGTCCCCTGTTGAGCTTCGCGGCTTATGTGGAGTGGGTGCTGGTATGCTGTGGCTCATCTTTCACCGTCGATGACGTCACCAGCCCCACTCCAACACCTGAGCCCTCCTCTCCGCTGGTTCCCACCAGCCCCGCCGAGCCCGAGCTCCCTTCTCTGCTGGTCCCGCCCAGCCTCACAGAGCCCGAGCTCTCTCCTCCGCTGGTCCCGCCCAGCCTCGCCGAGCCCGGGCTCTCTCCTCCGCTGGTCCCATACAGCCTCGCCGAGCCCGAGCTCTCTTCTTCGCTGGTCCCGTCCAGCCCCGCCCAGCCCGCGCCAGAGACCGTCCAGCCCGCGCCAGAGACCGTCCAGCCAGCGCCAGAGACCGTCCAGCCAGCGCCAGAGATCGTCCAGCCTGCCCCAGAGACCAGGATCCCACCCAGCCTCCCTCTCCCACCTCCTCCCGTCATGCATCCGTCAGCCCCTCCATCTGCCAGCTCCCCTGACCCAGCTGGGTCGTTGGATCCCCGGCCTTCGCCTCACACCTCCTCCATCTGGACACTTCCTCGGCCCCCAGTCCCATTGGCTCCCCCGTGGCTCCTACCTCCCTCAGCTCCTCCTTGGCCCCTCAGTCCACCACCTCGGCCAGGCTCCTTCGACCCTCCGGATTCCCTGCGCTCCCTCGTCATCCTCCCTTCACTTTTGGACTTCCTTCCCTTGGCTCCACCCTGTCATGTCACCCCCCCGGTTCTGTCGGACTCCTCATCCCCTCCAGTCACCCATCGGCCCCTCACTCCCTCTGCCCTCACCATGTCCCTCTGTGCCCATGTCGTCACTTCAGTCACCAGAGCCTGCGGTGTCCCCATGGTCCCTCGGTCCCTCCTCAGCACCCAATGTCGTCTGTCCCTCAGCTTCACCCTGGTCTCCTCTCCCATCTGCTCCGCACCTGTCAGTCGGCCCCCTGGTGTTGTCAGCCCCGTCTCCTTCGGCTCCACCAGGGGTCCTCCCTCCATCTGCTCCGCCCTGGTCTCGCCCTCAGCCTGCTCCGCCCTGGGGACGCCCTCAGCCTGCTCCGCCCTGGTCTCGCCCTCAGCCTGCTCCGCCCTGGTCTCGCCCTCAGCCTGCTCCGCCCTGGGGACGCCCTCAGCCTGCTCCGCCCTGGGGACGCCCTCAGCCTGCTCCACCCTGGGGACGCCCTCAGCCTGCTCCGCCCTGGCCACGCCCTCAGCCTGCTCCGCCCTGGCCACGCCCCGCTCAGCCCCCAGTTCGTCCCCCCTCCTTCCTCTGTTATGCGGCGTGAGGTCACGCCTCCCAGGAGGGGGGAGTTCTGTCACAGTCCTTCGTCTGCACCATCCTGTCTGCGTCTCCAGCACTACACTTCCCATGATCCTCTCGTCTGCACACCTGAACTCACTCCCTCATCAGCCTCCCGTTCAGCGTCCTGTTCATCTGTTTCACCTGTCTTCACCTCATTATGTCTGATTCCTGCTTGTATTTAGTTCCCTCTGTTTCATTCTGTCCTTGTCGGTCAATGTTGAATGTTACCCTGCGTGGTCCTGTAACCTGTCTTCCGTCCTGAATTTGGAATAAATATTGTTATTGGAATCCTGACTCCTCGTCCTCTTCGGCCTGCACCCACGCCCGTGACAGTAAGCAGGAAGAATGTTATAATAGAAATAAATGATAATAATGCAATGAGTCAAAAAACTTTGACATGATAATGTTTTTGTTTAATTGTTTTACTTTCCTCAGGCACTTTGGATTGGAGTTCTGCATCATGTTTGCAACAATCACACCTGGGAAACAGGAAGCTGCCAACACGACCACCTTGAAGACACTCAGGATAAAGAGTGGATTGAGAGAGATTCAAAGAGCCATAAAGCGCTTGTGGAGATCGTCCTCAACAAGCGTTGGCAGAAGGATGTCCACAAGTATCTGCGCTTCAGGTAAAGCGTGGAGACATGACATTTTAAAAGAAATCTAAATGATGCGCAAGTCATTTGTGGGTGTGTTTTTTTAGTCTAAATCTATTTTTTAATTTGTCCAGATCGACAGCACATCTCGAGTCTTTTCAGAATCACATTCTGATGTATGCCAGCAAGCGCCAGGCCTTCACTCCCCGAGTGTATGACACGAGAGTTGTGCTTGCAGCCCTGGACTACAATTTCCACCGGGAACGACCGGCATACAGGACGGCTGAGGGCCAACAAGTGTATGTCAAACTCTCAACAATTTGTTATATACAAATAATTGCAATTTCACATTTTAAATTATGTATTCAGAAATATGACAGTTTATTACTCATAATGATTAAATGACTTGTAGCAATTGTCTTTTGTTAATTTAAGTTATAGGAAGAAGTACAATAAAAATGCCAGAAGATATAGCCTTTACACCATGAAGTGTACAAAATCATATGGTTACATCCCTGAGATACAAGCACGCATCTTGAAGGCGAGAGTCACAAGTGGAATTGGGATGCCGCGAAAGAGGTCCCTAAGAGCAGATGACCCAAGGCGTCTTGGTGTTGTGCCACCGATACCGCCAGGGGCGGAGCTACATGGTGGCCAGGGGGGGCCACGGCCACCATTGGTCAAGGCTCGGCCCCCCTGCCGGCCCCCCCTCCCAACCTCAAGGGAAAATAAATTTAATAATAATAAAAAATAAATAAAAAACTCCAGTAACGGTCTAAAAAGGAAGCTGAAATGTATGCATTTTTTAATGAAGTCATTGATTTGTCACTTGTTGGGTCTCGCCCCCATCAACAGTGCGAGACATAACGTGCCTGCATTCTGACAGCGCTTGCTGTTTACACCTGGCCACTTCATGTGTTTTCTCAGATCAGATAGCTATCTGATTTATCAAAACGATTCCATTTACACCTGGTCACATAAATGTGTTTTTGCGAAATGGATAGCCTATAAATCCGATCTTCAATTGCCGAAGTGCACGTCACCGAAAGCAACAGATATGAGTTGGATTTTATTGATCATCGGCTAATTTCAAAATCAGCAAAGACGGTGATAAGAGAGAGCGGCAACAGAACTGGTAAGATCATTTCGTTTCTTTACTTTTTAATCTTGTTTATCGTCTGCGACTTACTTTCACTTTGATTTGCGATAGATTGCGGCGCGTTGGCTTGTGTTCAGCCGCTCATCTGAGGTGATGATGCGCGTCGCAGTAGCGTCGTCATATCTGACTAAAATAGCATAACATGTAGCCTGTAACACACTCTCACGCGTTTCTTTTTTTTTTTTTTTAGCATTTTTGGGAGTATTAACATTTACATATGTGGTTTCAGATACAAGATGCATTTAAACTTGTCCAGTTTCGTCTGGAATGCGGCCCAGACCACCTTCTGAAGTGGTTTGAGTGATCGGATTCAAATCCGTCTCGAATGCGTTTCGGGGGGCATTTACACCAGGTCTTTTCATGATCGGATAGCTATCCGATCACAGAAAACGCATGAAGTGGCCAGGTGTAAACGGCCCCTAAAATGAAGCATGGGGTTCTTTAATCAACTCCGAAGGACATTTTATGCTAAAAAAGGTTCAAAACTGACAAGAAAGAACCCTTTTGGCTCAAAGTTTTTTTAAAGGCTATTATTCATTCATATATTACATTATTCTGCAACATTTGTAGTTGTTATTAAATTATTGTTTATTAAACTGTTGTAGTAACCTAATATCACATTTTAATCATGCAGATTTTTAGAGGATAAAAAGTGAAATGGCAGTCTTCGTCTGATATTGATTAATTACATTTTTTAACCACCATATATTGAATTTTGTGATCATTCACATGCATTGCATTTTAAGGGTTCCAAATACGTAACGCTTTAGAACCTTTTAAGGTTCTATATTGAACCTTTTCTTCTAAGAGTGTAATTGTTACAGCAGACACAAAGCGAACAGAACATTTCAGGGTAACACTTTAGAATACGGTTCCTTCGTTAATGAATAACTACACAAGAACAAATGAGTAACACAATATTAACAATCTAGTAACTATTATTAACTAACAAGAAACTCTGATTAACAAACTAGTAAGTAATAGCGCACAGATGAAAGTGGTAGTTCACTATTAAGTAATCAATAACTTTTATTTTTTTAATACTTCCCAGAGAATTACTGAAAAAGTTTATTAACAATCTAGTAACTATTAACTAAAATAAACTCTTATTAACGAATTAGTAAGTAATAGCTCACAGATGAAAGTGTTACTAGATACTTCTGCGGGAATTACTAATTATTTGGATCCGTATTATAAAGTGAAGATCATTGGAACTAACTAATGACTCAAGTGTTACTACATGATCTGGTTATGATTTGTGCAACCGTTGTAACTTGTTGTATTATCACAAATAAATTGGATGTTGCACTTAAAATGCAATGGTTTACCTAAATAAATTATCGCCCAATATGACAATTCATATTGTGTCTTTCTGTCATTTGCACTAAAAACATCCCTGTCTCATGTTAAGGTCCCTAACCCCTCACATAATGATGACATATTGCACTCGCACATTTATCAATTAGACATTATTAGTGTCATAAGGGAGTTCAATCCATTGTTTATGGCCTGACAAGCCGCGTGTGAGTTTTAGTAATAGTAGTTTTTGACAATCAAGTGCCACCCCAAATAAAAGACTGGCACAAGCTGGCCCCCCCAGAAAAAATGTCCTGGCTACGCCCCTGGATACCGCCACCATCAACATCAGAGCTGATGCATACACAGGTCACCAGAGGTCTGGGTGAGTGACAAACATCTACTTGGCCTTATTTTAGCCCATTAATTTTGTCACATACTGATTCTTAATTGTGTATAGATTTAATTGCACTTGTCTTTCACAGGATCTACCTTCCATGCGCCCATAAGGAAGTAATGGAATAGTGGAATAAAGTCGTTATTTATGTTTTTTTCGCACAAAAAGTAGTCTCGTCGCTTGATAAACTTATAATTGAGCCGCTGTAGGCACATGGAATATTTAAACCTTTTCTTTAATGACTTTATGGGCCGTCAAGAGCCAGTCCCTTAGGCAGTCTATCTAGGACTGATCCAGCTCTCAGATTCAATCAAAAATATCTTTATTTGTGTTCCGAAGATGAACGAAGGTCTTACGGGGTTGGAACAGCATGGGGGTGAGTAATTAATGACTTAATTTTCATTTTTGGGTGAACTAACCCTTTAATCCCCGTGGGGCAAATAGTTTGAACTCACATGGTGACTCACATGAAAACACTTAGCATATACATTCAATACATAGTGAAAATATATGCATACAAATTTTAGAGAACTACTTCAGACAATTTACTACAAAACTGCTAAAATGTTGTTTTTGTTGTTGTTTTTAAAGAAATTGTAAAGGAGTAAATAATTATATGTAATCAGATTTTTTTTCAACATAAAATAAATCACAATTTTAAAATATCCCTCATATTTCTAGGTTTTAAATGACCCCAGAGCCCATTCGTTTGAAAAGAATCATAGTTACTATACTATTGGGTCATTTATGACATAAAATATCATCGTTAAGAAGCTGTGGAAAATAATTTACCTTACCATAGTTAAGATAGTTACATCAAGGAGCCATACTCATTAATGCGGGCTATAACATTACAGATAAGATATAATTAATTCGACGACTCCTTTATACATAACCACGATTTACGAATCTGTTGCCTGGTGGTGTTAGTTTAATCAAACTTGTGTGAACGTGTTACTGATTAATGGCCGCCATGATATACATTTTACATGTGCGGTCATGTGCGGAGCTCCGTAGTAAGATAATAAAACCATTTCTTTACAATCAACTCACATCTATAAACTCTCTACAAACCTACCTTTATGATCATTTATGTATCTAGCCTCCAGTGCATCAGTCTTGTCGATGGCATTGATAACATGTTCCTCAGCATCTTTTGCTGGTCTGATTCTTCTCCGTCTCATGTCGATGTTGAACTCGGGCACGTCTCAGCGTCACCCCGGGGTTCACGAAGGCCGCAGGCCGCTCCGCTCGCTTAAATCTCCAGCCGTTAACTAATTAGGACTCACTACACCACGCGTTATATACACTTTAAATTATATACCGACATGCAATTTAAGTTTATCAATAGTATATTTCCTAGAGTCAACGACTAACATCAATTAAGTTAAGTTACACCTCATTAGAAAACTCCATTCGATCATGTAATTCAACAATCTTTCGAAATTATTTGAACTTGTGATGTATTTTTATTTAATTATCGAAAATAACAATAAAAATAAGCTAATTACCTGTAAAAATGTATTGATTTCGTTGATTGACCACCAATTACCTCGTCGTGACTCATTTGATTAAGCGCGATTGTTTTGCGCATGAGCAGTTGGTGAAATGTGTTTCTTACGTCACAGGTGTGCTTACGGATGCAGTACCGCGAACATACTGCAGGAGCGCTAAAGAGCAGCGCTGCCATACACACTTACACTTTGAGATCAGGTATATGTTCATGGTGGGGATTTAGAAAAAAACTGCACTAGGCATATCAGCAACACCTGCTGAGACTATTACAAGCAAATCATTGTGGGGACCGTGGAATTGGTCCCCACCATGTTTTTGGTCCCCACTTTGTGAGTGTGCTAACATGCTGAGGACCCCACCATGTGATAAAAACAAACACACACACAGAGACACACACCCTCACTCTCTTTATTGTTGTTATTATTATTATCATGAGCTTTCATTGTCATGTGTTTGTATAATAACTGTATATAATTAATTAATGTATATATTAATGTATATAATTTGTGGTTCATGTGGGTTGTCTACGAACCGAAAGGTTGGTGGTTCAATCCTCGGTTCCACCTGACCAAGTGTCGAAGTGTCCATGAGCAAGACACCTAACCCCAGCTGCTCCCGACGAGCTGGATGGCGCCTTGCATGGCTGACACCGCCGTCGGTGTGTGAATGAGTGTGTGAATGGGTGAATGTGAGGCAAATGTAAAGCGCTTTGGTGGCCATTAGGTCTATGAAGGCGCTATATAAATGCAGTCCATTTACCATTTGCAGTATGTTATATTTATTATCAGTCATCAGACATCACAATTATCATCATCCATCATAAGTTAGCATTGTCTATTGCATCCTATTTATTTTGTATTGTTGTTATCCGAAATCATCAATTATTATCAATAAAAAAAAAAATCAATTATCAATCATCATCTTTAGACATTTATTGTCATTATCAGCATCAAATTATTACAAACACACACACCCTCACACTCTCTCTCTCTCTCACACACACACACACACACACACACACATACACATACACAGTATGTGTATATTGTTTTATTACTATTAGCCTACCTCCAGATGATGGCAAATCTGTCCCTTGAAATGGCTTGGGATGGCCGTTCGAAAAAGCCACTTTTTCTGACGCCAGAAATCTCTACGTGATGGCAGGTCAAGGATCCCCATGGCAAGACACAGTCCAATGACAGTCTTCATTTCAACAACTGTGACCGGTACCCACTTGCTGTTTGATGGAGTTGCGCTCCGTGATTGTTCAGCATAAAGATTCGTTTCTGTTACCAATCGCATCCTCAACTCCTCCGTGAAAACATGGGAGAATACCTGTATCGGTGTAACAACATCTGGAAGCTCTATCTTGATGCCTGGTTCGCGGTTATACGGGATCTTCTCACGAGAGTGAAAGTTGTCAGTCTTCCATTCTTCTTGGAAGCCAACGAAATCGCGCATATCCTCCTCATCCTCTTGAAACATCGCTAAGAGCCACTGCTCTCTATCTACGCGATACATCTAAATCATCTGGTATATCGTCTGGTCCTGTGCCATCCTCCATAAATTCATCAATATCACTATCACAATATCACTTGAGTCAGTCATGACGGATCGCTAGCACGGTGTTTAAACTAAAGGCCAATTTATACTTCTGCGTAGGGTGCGCGCAGTAGGGACGGCGTAGCATACGCACAGACGCGTCCCATACCGCGTACCCTTCGCCGTCGCCTGACGCACCCCAGACAGCAAACTGACATTGAATCAACGTGGAAACGACTTCTCTCATGACATCGAAACAACGTTGATCTGGCATTGTTTTGCTCATCGAATTAACGTTGAACCAACGTCAGACGCGGCATTCTTCAAAGCTAAATGAAAATCGAAAATTGGTTTGCTTCGTTGAAACAACGTTGATTTCTAGTTGATTTTCCGTTAGTTTTGAAAGAATGACGCGTCTGATGTTGGTTCAACGTTAATTCGAAGGCAAAACAATGCCAGATCAACGTTGTTTCGATGTCATGTTTCCACGTTGATTCAATGTCAGTTTGCTATCAGGGACTAAACTAATAAGAGGATTTGATGAGGATGAACACTCAGCGGGTATGGAAGAAAAGGAAGTTTACTTGCTGGAGTGGCGTCAAAGAGCCGAAAGTTGGGTGGGCGGATCGAGGCCTTCATAATCAAGATGGCAGATAACTTATCTGTTATCCTCCTATACTCTTATATATCATTATTACTTGTGTGAATATATTATTACTTTATTATTCTGGATATGCTTGTAGACTTAACAAGTCAGTGAAATTTTTTTTTATGTAACGGTTAACATTATCAGGAGGGCGGTGTTGTGACATGCTACAGTCATTAGCCTTTATCTCAGCATTATTTTATCTCATGAGAATGGGAGACCACAGTTATGCCTTAATTTATTTTACAATGCTCCACATTTTCTTGCCTAAATAAAACTTTTAAAGACCTTTAGAGTTGCTCAGTAATATTTCTGCCTTCTTATTTCTACTTGTACATTGTAGGCTACTCGAATGGACGGGGTGGTTATACTACAGTAACTTGCACTGCCCGACAGTATCCCCCACTCCACCCCATGCTTGGGATGGTCCTGATTGTACTTGTACACAGAATCTCAACTGCTATGTAAATGTTTTCCTGTTTTTCTGATTCTGAATTAAATACATTAATTTTTTCCTTAAGTTACAGATGTCAAAGACTCCATCTCATGTTTCATTTGCTCTTAAAGTAAGTATTAGCAGCTTTTTCTGTAATGTCTGTGCCACATGCTAAGCATAGCTATTGAAATATTGACTTTCCTAATAGATTTTTTTAAACATAGCTATTGAAATAGAGACTTTTCTAATAGATTTTGACATTTATTAAAATAATTGGAAAGAAATTACAACAGAACAAGTTGTACATCATACCACAGCTACATGCAAACTACTATGCTGTATATTAAATCTATGTATTTTATGGTATAATTATCCTGCTAGAAGAGCCAGTTACATAGATCACTAGATAAACTTGTATTGACTATGTGCACGAGAAAAATGCTAACTTCCGCCTTGAGGGCGGATGTTGGGTACTTCGGTTCCGGTTGCCGTTGTTTACATCCTACATCAGTGGACCGGCTATCTAAAGCTTAGCTATCTAAATATATTTGTCTAAAACTATGTTCGTTTGTTCATTGTCAAGTCAACCAACACAGTTTTCACTCATATTTGGGTGGAGCCAGGCGCTGCTGCATTGTGAAAAGTAAATGATATTTCACATTTTGTCACCGCACCCAAGCAGTCGCTTCACAGAGTGGAGCGTTGCGTATCCATGACAACTTAGAAGGAAGTTTTTAGGCTACTAATTATTTATTATATTATACCCTTAACCAGGAGAAGCCCCTGGGTTTAGAACCTATTTTGAAAGGGAGACCTGTTTAGAATATGTGTGAACAGCCTAATATGAGTTAAACAGCCTAACTTGATAACGAAACGAACCAACGTCGGATACCTTTACTCCCCGTATGACATGTATAGTGGTTGTCAACACTGATCTATATGACGATAGTGGGTTGTCAACAACATAGCCTCTGAACATCATAAAAAAACAATGGCCAACACAAACTGTTCTGGAAAAATGCACTTTCTAACGCATGATTTCGCATTTTATAATGTATAGAGAGAACAGTTTACCAAATCGCATAGCTTGAGCACGTAGCATGGCAACATTAATGTCCGAGTGATTCCACGTGTACCGCGTATGTACACGCCGTCAAATGTCCGAGCGAAACAAAAACAAAATGTAGATCTACATCTGGGGAGCGATATTTATTTTTCCTAGGATGGTAGGAGTGACGGGTAGGTTGGGGTTGAGGGTAGGTCATATGCTTAATATATTATATACACTGTGTGTGTATATATATATATATATATATATATATATATATATACAATAATAACGTTAAGTCAACGGTATTCATAAACACGCTGAAAGAAAGATTATGCGTGTTGATAGCATGCCAAAAATACATGATACGTGTCATACATACGCAATTTCATGAGATCAGTCTGAGCATGGATGTTGTTGTGACTTGACGTTCCCTTCAAAATGATGCAAATACTGAGAAATGTAATATTTAAACCCCTTCTCTCTTGCTCTGGGGAGCTGGAGGAAAATCATTAGCCAGTCGATGAACATAATCGACTGTAATATTCGGCAAATGTTCAAGACATCTGGAGAAACATACATCCTCTACGTCGTCCATCAGGCTACCGGAAACTAGACACCCCATATCGGTTTCGCAGCCGGAACTAGCATATGCTAACGTGCACATAGTCCATTGTAAACAATTGTCCAGTACTATTGCTAACATATCCATTTTTTACTATATTCATTTTAGCCTGTGCCATCAAATGCAGATGTCCTTCATGTAAGTTATGCATTTTAACTATTGTTTTTATTTCATTTTTTACATTTCAAATATAGTTTGTCAAGTCAGGAACATTATTCATAGCATCCGAGTTATTTGAACACGACTGTGGTAGATAAACAATAGTTTACCTAAAATTAATAAATCTCATCATTTACTCACCTTTGTTTTCTCATTTTTGTGTGCCTTATTTTCCTCAGCATAACAGCAAAATATTTGCTACATCCAGTGGTTCTTTGTCTGCTAGTGAAGTAAGTATTTAGTTTTTGCTTTGCCAAAATACATGGTGCAGTTACGAGTCACTGCTTTGTTGATTTTTTAATAAAGTGTGTAAAGGTTTGTAGCTAAGCACTTCCTCCTTTTCTTTATAGTTTACCAGCAACAGTCTGTCTGTTATAACAATGTTGACTTTCATTTTGGTTTTATTTTTATTTTATCTTTTTTAGTGTTCCAGCTAACTAAGTACTTTTTACTGAAGATTTAGGCATTTATTTAGGACTTAGGCATAGATTTGTTAAGCATTTCTGTGATGGGTGAAATTGCTAAATAATTTACAGTGATCACAACCACAGGTGGACTTAGCACATGGTACGGGCATAAAAATCCTAAAGCATCAATGGACTTCTGCCCTGCAGGCCCAAACAGCCACTTCAATGGTCCGTGTTCTTTTAATGGCCGCCTTCCCACTAGAGGATCTGATCCCGAGCAATTTGAAAGGTAGACTGTTTCAAAGGCCAAGTAAATTTCTTAGATATTAATCTGAGTAGAAATCTAATCAGAAGACAATTGTGGTTGTCCTCAACAATTGTCAACAATTGTCCTCTGTACCCTATTCAAATGTTCATGTATCATCTATTGTCTTTTGTAGGGGGAAAGAGTAAAACTGGCGGTAGTTCCGAGAGAAGAAGTGCCTGTGACAAGGAAACCATGGGAGTCATATTTGGTAAATCAAGACTTGCAGTGCGTCCGAATTATCACATACTGTTTGAGTAGATACATTTGTATTTGAATCTACATCACAACCATTAAACCATCTATATGAATGAATTTCGGACATTACTTTTTACATTTGTTAATAACGGCCGGGTGTCACTAGCTGGCACGAAGCAGAGCGAGCATTTTCAATTCATTCATATGGAAGTTCTTGAGCGTAAATCTCAACTTCCATATAAATGAATTGAAAATACTCGCTCTTTGTTAAGCACGCCAGTGGACACCCGGCCGCCATTAACATAGGCAGTGGCAAAATACGCATCAATGGAGGGACAGAAATCTCTCAAATGTTATTATACATGTAATTTTTGTCTCTCACAGTGGCAGTCAAGAAGAGGTTTCCCAATGTGTCCAGAGGAGCTTTGGGTGAATTCCAAGCTTGGGGAATGAAGAATGCTTGAAAAAAAAAAAAAAGCTAATTTTTGTTATATATTTACAGCAAATAAAGATTTTATTCAAATGTGACATTGTGAATGTATTTTTTTTGGACTGAAATGTATGCAGGCCAAAGTATATTTTTATGTTTTAAAAATAAATAAATAAATATAAAAAATGGCCCAAAAATGTATTTGTAGAAAATATATTTTGAAATATATTTGAGCAAATATATTTTTTTTGTCCATTTTTTGTATATTTTTAAATGTATTAAAATTAACAATACTTGGAAATTATCTCCTCATTCACCTTTTAAATAATTTTTTATACTTTACATTTAAATATGTATTTCACCAAACTTTCAAAACCGAATAAAACGCAAACAAAGGTTTTATATTTGCATGTCAATTTCTATGCACGTCTGTGATTTCAGCGTGTGAACAGGACTTTTATTTTGGTCTGTTGGTATGACGTCATAAGGCTGCGCTGCATCTTTTGTGATTCGGCTGAAGAGGAAAGGTTTGTGTGACTTAAGCCCATTCTCTCTCTCTCCGACTGACTCTTACCAGGGAATTGAACTAGATCTGATTTAGAAACTCGAGTGTTTTTTCTTTCTGTTAATAATTCCCATCTTGAATAGGACGAAGTGTGCAGAAACCCTTCTGGTGAAGCGGCAGAGATCCATGCGACACAATTTAATAAAGATGGCTTATATTAAAGAGGAGAATGAAGACATAAAGATTGTTATTATTAAAGAGGAGAGTGAAGACTCAAGGATTGAAGAAACATTCAGTGTGAAACAAGAAGAAACTGAGGAAAAAACAGGTCAGTTTTATTCTCAAAGCTGATCTCAGTCATTTGATCCTCATTAAAAGTGGTTTTGTTTGACATGGAGCGGCTTACCTCATGTGGACAGACATATTGAGATCTTAAGAGAGTAACTGTGTAAATGATTATATTTTAAAAAATGATTTGGAGTAGAAAAATAATTATATAAATCGATTTTAAATTGAATACTAAACCTGCCTCATGCTCACTTTAAATTTATTTAAATATCAACTGAATAGCTTGTTAATTGTCTGTTCAATCTCTGTTGTTAATTGTAACCATACATATTATAGCAGTAATGTGCAATAAATTGCTTTCTGTATATATTTTATAGCATTAGCTGAGATAGATTTAAATGTTAATTATAATTGATTATTTTTTTAAGAGACGCAATGTATTTAATAAACCTTTGTTTAAAAAAAATCAGAAAAATAAGCTATTTTATTTTTACTTTCCTTCCCTGCTATACCGAACCATCATGTTACTGTTACAGCCCTAAAATATAGTAAAATTATTTGTGAAACTGGCGAATTGCAATTGTCTCATTACTGCAATCAGCAAACTGTCTTATTTCTACAAATATTTAAATTGTTGTTGAAGAGTACAACCAACTCTATACTCTCACATGGATCACCTTTAACGATTTATTTACTACCTTTCTCTGTATTAATGACAGAAATTTCATTTTTGGGTGAACCAACACATTTAAACAGGCAAGAGTGGAAAATGCTAAGCAAAAAAAAAAAAAAAATGTAATTAATTTTTTTTATATCATCTGGACTTAGATAAAACATATCCAAAAGAATTTTTAAAAATGTGATATATTTTGGATTTTATGAGTTCTGTCTCCTGAGATACGTTGCCTGATTACGGTATACAAAAAGGACCATGTCATTAATCTGTTAACTGTTACTGCCACTGTATGTCTAAAGGGGTCATATACTGCCATTTTTTTACAAGTTACTATGAATGTTAAGGGTCTAAATGAAATCTTTCTAATGTACTTTTATTCAAAATTCTCATTAGTATTTTAAGAAAACACTAATTTTACATGGTCAAAATCAGCTCTGTTTTCAGCACGCCGTTTCAGTGCATGTCTTTAAAGGGCATATTGCAGGTTAGAGGACCCAACGAGTCAATGCATAGAAAAACAAGATTTTCTTTAAAATATACTTGCTACAGAAGCTTCTGGAGTCGTTTTTGTGAGAGAATTTTACTTCCGCGTCTGAAAATGGGCGTGGCGGTCGTGACGCAACGAGCGGAAGAGCGGTCGATTCACGCAACAGGAAAACAATGGGTCGCAATGACATTTCAGACAGAACGGTCAGAGAAAAATTGAGCTGTGATGTGAGGAGAACCAGTGGAGAACAGGGGCCTCATTTATAAAACTTTGCGTAGGATTTGCATCAGAAGTGGCGTACGGATAAAACATAGGACGTGCGTACGCACAGAAATATTCGGATTTATAAAACCGTGCGCACGCACTTCCTACGCATTTTTCCCTTAATAAATCACAATCAATTCTAAATGTAGCGCAGCTTTTGCGGCTTCATGTCATGCCCATAGTTGCCCATAAATGGTCTGTGAAATGCCCACAAGTTAATATTTATCAATTGCAAAATCATGTTAAACACAGAGAGGAATTAAAAAAAAAAAAAAAACGTAACTTCACTCAATGTGAAGTAGAAGTTATCGTTGGCGAGGTGGTGCTCACAACCTAAATGCTGATACAACCTCGGACTGTGGCCGAAATACAAAAGAAATGGTCGGACATCAAAGTCGAGGCAAAAAAGCGTTTAGTCATTAATTCAATTAGAGAGGGCCAAGGAGTGGGGTGAAATCAAGATTGTCCTAACTGAAATAAACTGCACAATGAGGGAATTCTTGAATAAATTATATATTTTTTCCACACCTTTTGTTGTGAAGATGCGTTCACTCCGAATCCTTCCATTTAATCGCCACATCTAAGAGCGCAAGATCAGCCATTGTGCGCCATTATACGCATTGTGATGGGGCATTTTATTTACATCCATTTAATTCTGCATCTGACAAGCTACGGATGTCGCTTATAATCTAAATGTGAGAAATAGTTCAGCACAAATGTAATTTCTTGCAGCTTTCTGAATGGTTGAGACATACGTCATACGTTATTTTATCAAAAATAAAACAATCTATAGGCATATTCACGAATACCATGATTCCGGAGCTGATGAAGATATTTTTATGATGAAAACAACTTTCCCCAGTGGACAAATAATACATCTATTTATCGATCTATCTAGGCTATATATCTCCCTAATTATCTATCTATCTGACTGACGACCTAATTGCTATATCTGCTCCGTTAGACGGACATATTGGCGAGAATATAAGTTTTGTACATTATTTCGTTCTGTTAACCATCTTATTTATGAGGATGAATTATGCCAATAATATTGAAGAACATATTTTTCTTTTTTGGAAATGCGTGTTAATTTGCATTTCTGTTACAGATCGATCAAACGGGTGTTCGTGTAGGCTGTTAATTGTAAGACTTGCTTTGTGAAGTCTTCGTGTTATTTATGAGAGGCAGTATTGCCATTTATTTTACACAACCGTCTACAGTTTCACACGCTTTCAGGTGTTTTTTTCCAACTGCCGACGGTCTCGCCATTTCTCATTTCACCCGTTTTTGTGCGTACACCTGGGTCAGAGCTGGCGTGAAGCACCGCACATTTTACCGTCAAGTTTGCTTCTTATAAATACCAACTATTGCGTAGAGAGTGGCCAACGTCTTCTTTTGTGCGTACGCAACGTTTATAAATGAGGCCCCTGGACAGGTGTCTTTTGGTGAGAGACGTGCTTATAGATATACACGCGAGCTCGCTAACGATATACACTGTGCTCACAATACTGTACAGATTATTATGATCCTATAACAGGCCAGCAGACATTAGTATGTTTAGGGTAGATTTACACTATTAAAGGGTTAGTTCACCCAAAAATGAAAATTGAGTCATTAATTACTCACCCTCATGCTGTACCAACCCCGTAAGACCTTTGTTCATCTTCGGAACACAAATGAAGATATTTTTGATTAAATTTGAGAGCTGGATCATTCCTCCATAGACTTCCTAAGGGACTAGCACTTGATGGCCCATAAAGTCATTAAAGAAAATGTTTAAATATCCCATGTGCCTACAGCGGCTCAATTATAAGTTTATCAAGCGACGAGACTACTTTTTGTGCGAAAAAAAAACATAAATAAGGACTTTATTCGACTATTCCATTACTTCCTTATGGGCCTTGAGACGAGAATTGAAGAGATTTCCAGAATGCATGCGCGAGAACTGAGCTGAGGACGTTCTTCTTCGACTACTTCTTGTTACCGGCTGCTCACCGCTTAGGTGTATTACCGCCCCCTACCGTATAAGATGATGATCCATATATAAGGCACTCCGGATTGTAAGGCACACAGCACTGTCGTATTTGAGAAGATTAAAGGCTTTTAAGTGCGCCTTATAGTGCGGAAAATACGGTAATTGAAACGCGTATGTACAGCGCGCGTCTTCCTCTGCTTGTAAACAGAAAGTTTTGAGCTTCCAGCTATATCAGCACGTCATCTTATACGGTAGGGGGCGGTAATACTAGCGGTAAGCAGCCGGTAACAAGAAGTAGTCGAAGTAGAACGTCCTCATCTCAGTTCTCGCGCATGCGTTCTGGAAATCTCTTCAATTCTCGTCTCAAGGCCCATAAGGAAGTAATTGAATAGTCGAATAAAGTCGTTATTTATGTTTGTTTGTTTTTTTTCGCATAAAAAGTATTCTCGTCGCTTGATAAACTTATAATTGAGCCGCTGTAGGCACATGGAATATTTAAACATTTTCTTTAATGACTTTATGGGCTGTCAAGTGCTAGTCCCTTAGGAAGTCTATAGAGGAGTGATCCAGCTCTCAAATTTAATCAAAAATATCTTCATTTGTGTTCCGAAGACGAACGAAGGTCTTACGGGGTTGGTACAGCATTGGGGTGAGTACTTAATGACTTAATTTTCATTTTTGGGTGAACTAACCCTTTAAATGTATAAAAAACTATACTTGAGTATTAGGGATCGACCGATATGGATTTTTTTAGTGGATTTTTTCATTTGATGATCTGAAGTGAACGCTGCACTTGCCCGCATTTTCCGAAGCCAATGCGGAAGAGAAATCCCGTCTCTTCACCTGCACAAACCGCACCAGGAACAAAAGAAAGGCTATAGCACTGGCCCTTTTCTTGTAATTGAAACTTGTGGACTCGATCTTGAAGTCCTGACAGGCTGGAGTTTTTGCAGCCTCCACAAACACAATAATTTACCATGACAATGATACATTAAAATACAAAAAAGCACACTGACTGACGCCAGCTCTCACTGAATACCAGCATACTCTTCACTGAGCCGAGGCTGAGGCTCCCTGATATGACGTAAAATGACGCAATGTTGGAAAAAAAAGCCGTCCAAGTCCAAGAAACGCTCACTTTATCTACTAAATTAGTGCCATTATATTGTTTTAAGACATTTTAAATTCTGCATTAACTTTTCATATGGTATTTTCAAGGTTAATCAAAATAAGATTTTTTTTTACCTGCAATATGCTCTTTAAATAATAAACCTGTTCTGCGGTGTTTAGACACAGCGCACGTGGAGTGTTGCCTTGACAACAGTTGAGGGATATTTGGAGAGAGAATGGCAGCGGGAGTCTCATCTGTGACAAACATCTGTGCAACCGTATCAATTTGAACCGGAGTCGCATCAGAACAAGATGACGGCCGCAAAGAAGTTCGACACTTAAGGGTTGAGGACGTTTCTGAATGGTTGGTTAACGTAATGTTATTTTGACCCATCTTTGTATGCACTGGCAGAGTAGAGTTGTGAGATACGAACGCTGTGTTTTTAGTGGTGTATAGGTTAGTTCATTGACATATTGACGTTACAACTAATGGTCATGAAAAACTTTTTTCCCGCAAATTGCAAAGATTAATATAAAGATTAATAAAACTTTAGGTGCAGAGGGAACATATAGTTGGTACCGATTATTTTTTCAGGAGCAGCTTCTTAGTAAAACCAGTTTTATACTGATCCTCGTTTATAAAGAAGTCTGGTGAGAAAAGATTTGCACAAACTTGAAAGTGTTGACGTTGATCGTGGGGAATATTCCCTTCGAAAACAAAACTCAGCCACTGCGTCTTCAGCGGTTCAAATTTAGGAACATCAGAATGATTTCTGTTTGTTATTGCACCCAAGAACAGAACAACACAGTCGCTTAGACGCCATTCTGCTCCAGTGTATCAACAATGGCGGACTATAGTCTATGATGACGGCTCGCTCAGGGCGGGTCTGTGTTGAAACAAAGGAGATTAGAACAAAACCACTGGGTGGATCTTTATCATTAAATGATGGTTTTGTACAGGCACTGGCAACACACATTGCAGCACAATCAATCAAGTGCATGTGCCATTATATGACCCCTTTAAAACAATTATCTCATTCTTCACCTGATCTAATATTGACAAATTATATGTCTTCTTACGAACTCAAGATTCAGCCTGTGAAACCCGTTTTGAAATTGGATGTTGTGTTACCATAGAAACGGTACTCTAAATTATTTTAATGGGCTCCTCACCTTTTGGCATCGTTATGTTTTATAATGTATGATCAAAGACCTTTCTGACAATGTGTTTTGTCAAGATTAAAAAAGGTTGGGTCTCAAGGTTTCAAAATTATTTTGTGACAGAAGTGATTTTTAATTTCACTTGAAGTTTTTTAATTTCAATTTAATTAACTATTTAATAATTAAATTAAATGGAATGCAAGTCACCCGGTGGCTATTTTTGATATGCCTAAACAAAATCACGGGAACTTCAATTTTTGTGATATCAACTTCAAAGTTGGAACACAACTTAGTTAGATAAATGGCTTTGATTCAATAGTAATTTTATAATAAAAATATTTTGTAAAATACATATTTTATAAAAAAATAATAATTATTAAGTACAGTATATTTGATTTAATGTTAAAAATAAAGTTTTGAACTTCCTTAACTTTTTAATATGCCATAATTATAATGCCTAAATATAGATTTGGTGATCAAAAAAAACTTTATTCTTGTGGAATATTATGATGAACTCTGGAAATGTTTTTTGGGGGAAGTTTGGAACCACTTTGTGAACCATTGGTATAAATGTTGCTATATGTGTCGTGTAATCTCATTAAACTGGAATTATCTTGTACGCGTCTCTGTTCACTTTAGGCCTGATGCCACTGAAAATGGAAAGTCAAGTATTGAATGAGAAGGAAGAGAAAGATCATGAAGACCTAACAAAAGAAAAATATTTTAGTTGCTCACAAACTAAAAAGACTTCCACACGAAAAACAGCTCAGAAGACAGGAACTAGATATTTCACCTGTTCTCAGTGTGGAAAGAGTTTCAATGAAAAATGGAGTCTAAAAATCCACATGAGAACTCACACTGGAGAGAAGCCTTTCACCTGCCAACAGTGTGAAAAGAGTTTCACTCACAATGAAAGACTTAAAGTCCACATGAGAGTTCACACTAAAGAGATCCCTTTAACCTGCCAACAGTGTGGAAAAGGTTTCTCTGGAAAGGGACACCTTAAAAGACACATGTTAATTCACACTGGAGAGAAGCCTTTCACCTGCATACTGTGTGGAAAAAGTTTCTCTGATAAAGGACATCTTAAAGTCCACATGAGAAGTCACACTGGAGAGAAGGATTTCACCTGCATACTGTGTGGAAAGAGCTTCACTCAAAAAGTACATCTTAAAGGCCACATGAGAATTCACACTGGAGAGAAGCCTTACACCTGTCAACAGTGTGGAAAGAGTTTCACTCATAATGGAGACCTTAAAAACCACATGAGAACTCACACTGGAGAGAAGCCTTACACTTGCCAACAGTGTGGAAAATCGTTCACTCAAAACAAAAGCCTTAAAGTCCACATGATAACTCACACTGGAGAGAAGCTGTTCGCCTGCCAACAGTGTGGAAAAACGTTCACTCAAAACAAAAGCCTTAAAGTCCACGTGAGAATTCACACTGGAGAGATGCCTTTCACCTGCCAACAGTGTGGACAGAGTTTCAGATTTAAAGTAACCCTCAATTCCCACATGAAAATTCACTAAAGAAAGACTGTTATATATGTAATCAGTGTGGAAGGAGCTTCACTAGACAGGAATCATCTTTAAACAGACAACTCACACCAGAAAGAAGCCTTTCATGTGCAATCACTGTGGAAAGAGTTTCAGATTCAACAGTTCACACTGGAGAGAGCCCTTACACTTTTCTTTGGTGTGAAAAAGAGACTTGCAAACAAGAAGAACTGCTAACATATAAAAAAAGTTATCGTAATGTTACTAAGAGAAAAAAGATATTGAAAAAAAATGATATATGACAAGTTATGCAGATTTGGGGCCCTATTCATTATCTTTTTGTGTGTCTTTGGAAAATTCTCAAAAGCTTAACTGGCTCAGCAATTTATAATGGCGTCAGAAAATATGTATTTGCTTCCTTTTTGTTGCCCTATAAAAAAGAGATAATTAAACCAATCTAATTGAATCAAGTGGTTTAGTATGTATTTTCTAAAGAGACTCGATCACTTTTATGTGATAAACAGATTTTAAACTTTGAGAATGAACCTCATTGGTTCTTGCTGAAGCTCAAACGTGTTGTGTGTAGCAATGCAACATTTAATAATATACATAAAATGTATTTAAAGGGGGGCCGAAGGCCAATTTAGCTCAAAGGGAAATGATCATGATTTGCAATGAATCCTATGGAACCGAATCACTGAACCGAGCAAATGACTCGCTTAGAATTCATTTGAACGGGCCGTAATTAAACCAATCTATAGTGAAACACTATGTCTTAGCAAGGTAACTTTAAATCGAACAGTACAAGACATTAAATGTGCAAACACGACACAAGAAGATTTATCTTTTCAAATATATGGACAAGACTTTATTAGCTATTCTAAGCACAAAACTAAGGTCTAAACATAATCACGCACACACACATTCATACAGTCGCGAAAGGGAAAGAGTGAGTTGGAAAGAGTGAGAGAAAGTTTCAACTTTCTATATGCACGTAAGACATAACAACTGAAAGGACCACCAAGCATTTAATTTGAACCTTCGTTTCTTAGAGAGGTTTATTCAATTAACATTAAAGCACCAGTTCAGTTAGAGCCTGGAGTACTTGCGCTTTGTAGTGGCTGAGGGATTCCCTTTGTCTGCGTCGCGTCGAAGGGGGGGTTTCCCGCCGGTCCGTTGCGTGGTTTGTTGTCTTTGAAGTGCAGGGATGGAAGTTTCGCCCGCTGGTCACGTGTGATTAGCAAGCGAATGAGAGTCTTTTCCAATTCGAAGCGCGTTGCAAACTTAACTTTGAAACGAGACTTTTACGAAAAAGGAAATAAAGGAAAGAAATGAAAGCAAGGCGAGTCGGATGGCTTGACTGAGCTGAATTGTAACCCTGATCTTGATGGGTTATTCGTTGCTGGTCGAATTTGGTCTAGTCGATGTAGAAAGCATGTGGACATGTTCTTTGTTTCAGAGATAAGCACGAACAGAACACTCTCTTGCTGGTTTTAGAGAGAGGCACGGACTTAACAGTTACAGAACAGAACAAAAATCTAAAATCATCTAGCAAAATCTGCCGAAATCTTCTGAAATCTTCTGAACATGAGGTCCTTTGTTCGGATCTTTAACTTAAACTCTAGTCCAACCTCCTAGGAACTTCTGGCCAATTGGAGGCGGATCTACTTCTTGCTTATCATAATTTATGCATGGTCTGTGAGCTGCCTGGTCTCCAGCACTTAGCAGAGAACAAGAGAACACAGTTTAAGATTATATATTATAATCATAAAACAAAGCATTTTAGACAGATTTCAGTCAAGCCATCTTTTGAATTACGAGAATACGGTTCGTTTAAGAGCAAACGAGGCATTCACACTTCTAATGGTTGTATAACAATTACAAGAGTTTAATAGTTAACAACAATTTACATGATTATTATGTGATCTAAGCATAATAACACATGAAGTGTAGGAACAACAAGAATTATGATTGGTTATAGGTCCAAGAATTGTTCTGTGGTGAGTTCATATTATTTTATGTGTGAGATCTTCGATCTCAACCGTAAGGTTACTGAGAGTTCAACTCGAAGGGGGACGAGGCAAAGGTGTTCTGTGGAACATCTCTGTCAGGGGATCAAAAGGGTCTTTGTTGTGAGCCTCTCGTTCCACCATTTTGGAGCCGATTTGTCTTAGTAAAACTAACATATTGACACGTTCGTCCTGTTTAGTGCCCCTCTCTTGGGCCTGTGGGGCAATAAAAGTCCTTATCTGCAGACAGCACGGAGTCGTTCCGTGACTCTGGAATGTGGGCTCCAGAACTTGGAGTGTTGAAGCCATGTGAATTAATCCCATGAGAGATTAATTTGATTAAGTTGTGTTTGATTCGCCTCGATTCTCTACAAATTATTGATTTATTTGGTAGGTAGCCATGTTTTAAGTGGGAAAATGTATACTGTAGTGAGGCGGTTGTTACAGCGAATACAACCCCTTCAGGCTGATTCAAGACCCCTTCGCTTCGCGTTAGAGTTTGTGGGGGTTGTATTTGCTATAACAACCGTCTCGCAATACATTATCCCTTACTTTTATTTTTTATTTCTATGAGGGCTGACAAAACAAAATAAGGACTGTCAAGTGTGTTTAAACAGTGCGGTACAGCAACCAAACCAGCAGCACTACCATTTTTGCAGTGCCGAAAGCGGACCTTTCACTGATGTAATGACGCAATGACATGCACTTGCTAGCCTGTTTCATTTACGTGTTCTCCGAATGCTAAAGAGGAGCCTCTTCTAGCCTCTGGAGGAAATGACTTGAAAGGACCCATACTGCCCTTACTGTTTTGCGTATACATAAATCTCCTAAACCTCTGACCCATCGTCGTCTTCATCGTCTAATTTTCTGTCGCTCTCCATGCGTCATCTGGTATCATTGAACCGATTGGCTATGAGCTACGTACAGGCGCATTTGATAGACATTCGTAGGACCCAATAATACGGCTCTGGGCATTCGTAAACCACGCCTCAAATACGAGAAAATGAACGTGGTTTCCAGACCACGTCTCATTCTCGATGCGTGATCTGGTGTTAGCCAGGCTACCTTTTAATAGACACAGCGCTAAGCTCTTGATACAGATGTATTTTCAGTTTCTAACATACTCCGCGCACTTGAGTCTTGTCAGTCCAGTTTAAACAGCTCCTTTGCGTCTATGTACTATGGCAAGCCGTTTTAGCTTAAATTGTCTCCAGCCTTATTCATCGTAATTTAATTTTTACGAGTAAGAATTCAGTTAGAGGGGTTTACAATTAAATTCGTACTAGTAGCAATTACAATTAGAGAGCTCTCTAATTCAAGTTTTACAAGTAACAATTACGATTAGAGAGCTCTCTAATTTGATTCTTACTAGTAAGAATGTAATTGCAGAGCTCTTTAATTTAATTACAGAGCTCTGCAATAGCTTGTGGTTTCACATAACGTCACGCCACTGCCTTGCCATGGCGCAAAATGCAAATGGAGGGCAGGAAGTGATTTGCTGTATTTAGAAAGCACTATAACAAACTCAAAATGCCTGTGTTTTGAGTCATTTATAGTTACTTGAATCGATCAAACCACAAGGAGTTTTTATCGTGTACCAAAAGTTGTTATTCATAAGGGGTGAAAATGCTGGAAATTGATCGAAAAACTCTGGAAAAACAGCTTGCAAACCTGTAGTCGGGAGGAGCCGAATGGGATAATGCTCGTGTGTGTAACGTTAGTGATCACTTCGTCAAATGTGACTTAATACAACTTAAGTGACTGTTTGTGTAGCGTGTAACGTTTCCGAACTTTGTAAAGTCAAAATATGTCTGTAAGACGAGGTAGTTGCTGATATCTACAGCCTCGATGGCAGGAAAATATTTTTAATTCAGTTGAAAAATCGCTCCCCTTCATAACGTAAGGATCACATCCAACATGTTTGATTTTTTTTGTTTATTTCTTTCTCTTGTAGAAGTAGTACAATATGGACTTTCCTCCATCTTGTTTATTGCGCTCTTCACTCCCACCCCCCTCCATCTGAATTCCGCGCGTCATCATAATCACGTGACTGAAACCCAGCTGTTGCATTCTTACTAGTAGCCATTACATGCCCTTTGTACAATTAATTTTTCATTAAAGAGCTCTCAAATTGAATTGTTACTAGTAACAACTCAATTGCAGAGCTCTTTAATTCAATTAGAGAGCCCTCTAATTCAATTGTTACTTGTAAGAATGCAATTAAAGAGCTCTCTAATCCAATTATTACTAGTAAGAATGCAATTGCAGAGCTCTTTAATTCAATTACAGAGCTCTGCAATTATACATATCGTTAATTATTTTTTTTTTACTTGTTCAATTAGAGAGCTCTGTAATTGCATTCTTACCACTAAGAATTGAATTAGAGAGCTCTCTAATTGTAATTCTCTTACTAGTAACAATTCAATTAGAGAGCTCTGTAATTACAAATGAATGGAAGTCAATGGAGACATACACTGTAAAAATGAATATGCTTTATCTAATCAATAAAATTGTGGCAACAGATTACAAGCAATATTATTTATTAAATTGAGCAAATTAGAATTGAGTAATAGTTAATCAAATTAATATTCTAACTAATAATATTGCTTGTAATATGTTGCCACAATTTTATTGATTAGATAAAGAATATTATTTTTTTCAGTCTATGACTTAGTAAGAATTCATTTGTAAAGCTCTCCAATTAAATACTTGCTAGTAAAAATAGAATTACATTGAGTAAGGCTGGATACAATTTAAGCTAAAACGGCTTGCCACTGTACAGCCTTCTGAAGGATCCCAGCTTCGGAAACAAGTGGATGGTTTATTTTAATGGCGTCCCAGATTGCTTCGGGTGATGATATGTTTGTTCTGAGAATTTGACTGCAGATTGATTTATAAATGAGGCACAGAGTAATAGAGAGTTAACAACGACTTTTGTTAAAAGATGAAGCAGCCAATATTTGACGATTTTAAAATTGTAATGCCTGCTTGGCTGATTGTCGGTATCTGCAACACCATTGAAAAGCTATTCTTAATTTTTTTTTCAGCTTGGTGCAGTGCATTCTGGTCTTAGCTGTTGTAGGAGGCAGCATAATTAAGATTCCAAGACTCACTAGGCTTTGGAACACAACAGCTGTGTACTAGTAGGAACATTTAGATTGATTGGGCTTGCATAAGCTTGATTTGTTTCTTCGTTGATCTGATTCGAGCAAAGGAGCGAACTTCTTTCTTTCAGTCGATGAGATCTGGTTAGCTCTAGTGCTTAGCGCCACCATTCTTGATTGCTTCGGTCATGTGAACAGGAACAGCTGGAGCACCTCCGAGGACTAATTTTCACATCTCCATCGATCTGTGATTCATTGGTCCCTTTTTACCGTTGGCATCTGTGTCTGATTTGTCAACTGCAAGATGGATGCAGTTGCTGAGAGGTTTTAGCTTACTAATATCACTCGTTAACTGCATGGAGTGTCTTATTTTGCTGGAGGTGATGAATGCACACCTCCCCTTTATCAGTATGGGTAACACACACATGTACTGTATGTCTGTGTATTGGTTTTTCACTTTTTGAGATTAGAAGCTGTGCAAAATCATTAAACAAAATCCTTTACATCCAATGGGAGTGTGAAGAGACTGTGGGCTTGTTTGGGGGGGGGTGGCTCATGAATCCAAATGAAATTTTATGGACCAGTGGACCTCTTAATTGCCCCCCAGGTGTTATCTGTGCTACAGCTTAATCTCAACACGCATCCCTCTCGACTTTCTTTCATTTCCACCTCTCTTTCCCTAACAGCCAATAGGGACAAGCGATCCGACGAGGGGCCGTCACATACTGCTTGCCAGACAGATCCGTTTCGGGTTTGCCCTAGGCCTTAACCTCTCGCTCATCTGATAGTTTTGCATACTAAGTGAGTTACACTGTTTAAATTCTGTAGTCTGCAAACGCTTATTTTGAGACCCTGTCCCTAATGCCAACCTCAAACGTCCTATGCTTTGTCTTGTCTTGAAAGAAGCTTCTTATGTCCCCCAGTGTTGCACTTATTTGATCATAAATGGTTAAAAATAACATTGTGAAATATATCAGTTAATATATTAATTTTCAGCATCCATTACTTCAATTTTCACTGTCATAAGATCCTAACTCCTTAGTATGCTGATTTGGAGCTCAAGAAACATTTCTTATTATCAATGTTGAAAATGGTTGTGCTGCTTAATATTTTTGTGGAAACAAGGAGGTTCAAAAGAACAGTTTTTTTTTTAATAATAAGCATATTTACTGTTGTACTTTTTAATCAATAATGCGTCCTTGCTGAAAATAGTTTATTTTTTTCTTTTTACTGAAGTTATTCTTTATATTAACACACCTTGATGGTTGCAAACATGTACACAGGACACAGATCCATGAAAAAGAATGGGAAAAAGTCCAATAAATGGCAGTAGCAATCAAAAATCCCATTTATTTAAACAGAAACGCTTCTTTTGTCATGATTAATAATAAACAAATCTTAGGAAATTTGCCAGCTACAGCAGTGTGCAGGAAAAACATCTTGATTTAAATACTTGGGAGTTTTGTAGTAACTCTAAAATCCTTATTGATGAAAAAAGAAAGATTTTGTTTACTTGCTTTATAAATATATAAATACTGTTATAAATACAAACAGTGGCGTCATGCCCATTTAAACTGTGGGGGCACGTGCTCCCTCAGATTTTTCCTCCCTGATAATTTTTTTGTTAACTTTTTTAATATTATGCTCCAGAATTACCAAAGCCTATAACGACTCAAATGTATTCTTCTGGACGTGTAATAAATCGGTCAGCATCAGCCCACCCCGTTTTCCTAATATGGTGTCTGTGTATATAAAATATAGAGCTCTACGAAGCGAATTGAGATATTTTCACCAAATTTGGCACACACATGTATAGACTCATTCTGAGGACACATGAAAAAAAAAAAGTGGGATTTTGCCTCTTGGTGGCGCTATAATAGAACAAAACATGAAATTCCCATTGATTTCAATACAGTTTTGTGATGTAAAATGCTATACTTAACAAAAGCATTTGGTATAACATTATGAAACTCCATAAGAGTTAGCGCCACCTGTTGGTCAAAAGTTAAATTACATTTCCAAAAATGCTAATAACTTTGCCTAAATATGCCTATTGTAATGACACTGATCTTAATAGATTCCATGGGTCATGCCAAGGACATAGATACCAAGTTTGGCATATTTGGACTTTCTGTCCGCCATCTTGATTTTCATCGAATTCCTACTTTTCAAACTCATCCTAGGCCATTTGTCCGATTTCGAATCGTATCATCTCCAGACTATGATCAATAAAAGTTATGGATTTCGTGTTGATAGACGAAATCGTTTTCGTATACCGCAGCAGCATATTTGAGGCATGTGGCCAAAAGGACTACTCTGGCTTTATATCTGCAATGCCTCGACATATTGACCCCAAACTTTGTATGTGTCATTGTCGCCCTAACTTCGACCACACAACATCGATTTAGTAACTGCGCCAGCTACTGGTCGAAAGTGATAATCCATTAAATCATACTTCTAGTTAATGTACTCCCACCCATGATGGGACCCATCTGCACCCATCTGTTGCTGCTACTTTTGCTTGGCCCCGGTAATGGCTGCTTGCAGCTATATTTTTACACATGCTTCTGCTTGGATATGATATTGCTTGTTTCTGCTTCTTCACATGTCTTTTGATCAGGAGGTTCAGTACTTTCAGAAGATATCCTATAGCGTCCTCAACAGTGAAAACACGGAAAGCCGGAAATTGGCGGGAATTTCCCGTCAATGGCGGGGAAAGAGTATTACATTCAACAATATTAACAATATTACATTCACATTTGTATCCGCCATCTTTTCCCCTCTGTCACAAAACCCTGTCCTCTATGATTGGTCAAGACGAGACCGGTTGTATTGACTTTTGGTAAAATGGCACAAAGGGGGTATTTTGTGAGCTCCTTTTTAAGGGACATCTTACATTCTTGTGGCATTTATTTGTGCATTGCTTTGAAGTTCACAAAACAAATCCACAAAGTTTTGTGAGGCTTATTTATTTCAGGCTAGTTGAAGCACCAACTTTTCTGTGTGCGCAGTGTATTAGCAGGCTTAACAGAATCACAGATCTAGAATCACAGAATGTCAAATATGTCCTTGAAAATGTTTTTCTTTTTAAATAAAGTGTACTTTGCATAAACTATACATATGTCTGTGTTTCCCAGAAATATGCTTGGCCTGCGGCCGGTGGATTATGCACTGACTCCAGAAATGCAGGAGGTCCTAAGAATGGCCCCGGAAGCCATAACAACCACCCTGAGGCCCCGCACAAGCTTCGATAAGGTACACGACCCGAAACAAATAGACACACTGTAAACAAACAGACCAAAATTGCTGGTATTTTGCACTTTATCTTGTATGTTTCTTTTAGACCACATTTGTCAAGAGCATAAATGCAAATGAAGTGTGCGGTATTGTTTATTTGCATTCTTGCAGGCTGCAGGCTGTGTGCGGGAGACAGGTCCAGTGGTTTTGATTGGCAGTCAGCTGACGCAGACTCAGCAGAAGCAGCTCGCCAAAGCCGCTCAACTCCTTGGAGGAAAACAAGTGAAGTCCTTTTCAAGTGAAGGTACATCTCCTTTGAGTTTTATGTAAAGGAATGAGTGGGTGCTGGTGTCATTTTATATCATGGAAATGGTATACTCTACCAGTCAAAAGTTTGGGTTTGGTGTAAGCCTGAAAAAACTGGTTGAAGAGAAGATATTTGACCAGTGGTCTTTGAAACAAAGGATCTTGTTGGAAATTAACACTTGACTCCCTCTTCCTCTTCCTTTGAGACAAGTCTCACACTTCTCTCTCTCTCTCTCTCTCTCTCTCTCTCTGTGATTATCATGTTTAGTATCATTTTAAAGGTCTCAGGGTGACTGGTACAAATGTCTCATTCCCAAAGAAGTAAATCAAAAGGTAATACATTTCTTAAGAATATAGAAGCATCTTGCACACAGAAGGGTGTGTCTTTGAGTTAACACCTTCTGACCATTTTTCTGAATGCAAATTTAGCACTAGCAAATGGTCACCCACGGGTAAATTCCCACTGGAAGCCCATGTTTACATTTGAAATGAGGCCTGGCTATATAATGAAATGCAACGAGCGATCAAGGCTTTTCTTGTATCTCAGATCAGCCCGTGAATCAGTTGCTGAGACGATAATGTCGGGTAAAGGATTTTCCTCTTTGTTCTAGAACATTAGATGGATTGCATTGATCTTTCAATTGACTATGAAATTGTAATTGTAATTTAATAATAAATTGTTATATTTGATTATTCGAACATACTTTGACTTTATTTTCATTAGAGTTAAAAGGAATAGTCAAACATTCACGTAGATTTAATGATGCACAGATGTCATTGAAAAAACCTTTTCATTTATGGAGTCAGATGAATTAATACATAAGTTAAAATGTATTGCATTTAATTAAAAATCCCTTTGCCATGAGAAAAGATGGAACACGCGTGAGACCTTCACCTCTAACCGCCATTGGATCAATTTAGACCGCCTTATAATTGGTAAAACATTTTTAATGCTCTGTCTATGCTCACCATGGCTGCAAATATTTGATCAAAAATGCAGTCAAAACAGTTATTTAAGTTGTAATAATATTTCACAATATTACTGTTTTTTATTTTAATATTCAAATTTTATTTTTGTGATGGAAAATCTGCATAATTTTTCAGCATCAATACTCACATGATGAAATCATTGTAATATGCTGTTTGGCTGCTCAAGAAACATTTCTTATTACATTATTATTAATGTTGAAAAGTGTTTTTTGAGGAACCCGTGATAAAAGAAGATAAAAGAAAGTGCAAGAAAACAACATTTATGTCTTTTGTTAACCTTAAAAATTTCTTTATTGTCATTTTTGACCAATTCATTGCATCCTAGCTGAATAAAAGTATTTCTTTCTTTTATAAAAATCTATACATGAACCAAAAATCTATGAAAAAACTTATTTCTTAACATATGAAGACAATACAGCTTCATATTATTTAACATCAGTTGCAAACAAAATACTCAAAACTGGAAAATCATTATTGATAATTTTGACTAAATTCTGATAGGAAGAACCACATTCAAAGCTATTGTAAAGTAGCTTTTAATACATTTTGATGAACATGTTATTTTTTCTAACTTGTAAAATCCATCACTGTCTAATCAAATGAACATGGTGGCAGAATAAGCTTATTGGTGAGTGTTTTTATCACCAATGGTGTTGGATAGTTTATGTGCTAAAAATTTGATTTTCAAGCTGATTTTCCTTCATATAATCATTTAATTTACATTGTCATGAAATATTTGGCATTTAATGTCAGAGTAAATGTCAAATTTAATTGCATGCCAGGTCTTAATATTTTTGTGTGTTTATATAGAATTATTCCAACACTTCGTGGTCGGATCAACCCTTAGAGATGACAATGAAACATTTCCTGAGCAGTGAAATGAAGTGTCTCTTCTTTCTTTGCTTTTCTTCCATCACATAGAAGAGCATTACAAAGCATTCAGCTGGAGCATAAGAGGGGTATTATGAAATCATACATTATGAAACCAGCACTTTCAGTGACAAATGTAGCTCTTGCAGAGTCTTTCGACTCCTCCAGAAATCACACCAACAGACAAACAATGTGCAGTGTCTCATCTTCTGAGCAATCAAAGTTGAAACAGAGTAGAATTAAAGTAATTGAAGCGGTTTCTCATACGCTGCACATAGCTGAAAAAGGGCAAAATGCAATTTTCTCGGAGAATGTGGGCTGTGCGTTTGTCTCACAACAAAGAGGGGAGCTTTGTGTTTTCTACAATTAAAAGGATCCCCAGGGCTTGACGAAGTGTAGCAGACTACTTCTATATTAGGTCCTTCCAGTGTCTTTGTCTATTGTGTGCAGTGTTGTACATTAATTGTATTAAAACTATAAAGATAGTTTGGTAAATTAAACTCAAAATTAAAGTTTATGCTTTTGCTTTCCTTCGTAAAACTTTTCCGCTCCCTTGAGAAACTTTGCGTTTGCTCGCAAAGAACTCAAACGTTTCTAGGGGACGCAAAACATCTGCTATCTATTTTTTTTGTCCCTTTGATTGAACTTTTTTTGTATGTAACTGAAAAATGTTTGAGTTGAAGTACTGAAAGTAAAATAAAAATAAATGAAAGATAAATCGAAATAAAAACGAATACAAATGATAACGGCACATAAAATGACTTTAAACTGAAACTATAAAAATAAAAGTGATTTCAAAATATTAATACTATACTAGTGTATATATATATATATAATATATACTACTAAAATAACACTGAGAGTAACAAAGACAACTATCTGGTTAATCAACAACTTAACTGACAGTATTTTAATTTCACACTGCTTTTCAAAGAATCGTAATGCCACATCTGATGATCATGAATGAATTCAAGCGAGCTTTAGACATAACCAGTGAATATATAATGATTACAATGCCTAGTTCTCTTACGAGAGCTTCTCTCATACTGCGTGAGATATCTTACGCTCGGGGAAAACCTCTTTTCCACGAGATATTGAAGCCAAAAATTATCCTTAAAGTCCCCATGAAATCAAAATTGACCATACTTACTTTGTTTGCCTAAATTGATCGTTTTGTGGTGAACAATTCATACATGCAAGTCAATCCACACACAAAAAAATGTTTGGCTCCATAATCTTTAATCAAATTTTGAAAATGCCCCTCCCCTCTGCATTGGAGGACCTTGCCCGATGACGTAGGCTTTACGGTTTGGGTGTCTCCTTAACATCCATAACCACACCCCTCCAACTGACAGCTGCTGTGTGTTTGCGAGCGCCGAGCGAGCATTGATTGACAGCCTGTGTAAACTTGCGTCATCCTCCATTTCAGAATGAAACACCCATTTTTCTAGATCCAATCAGGTGCTAGTTGGAAAAAAAAGCCACGCCCACTATTTTGCCTCATTTAGTATTCCGTTTCTCTCAGAAATACGTCACAACACTGGAGAAAAGTCGTTTGCAACTTCCGGTTCACGGGGACTTTAATTTTGAATTAATGTAAAACGTGTTGCGGCAGCATGCAGACACAGGCAAGACGGCTCGCGTGCATATAGTGCATATTTCTCGTGTTAAACTGATTATCACTCTTGTGTGTTAAACACAATCTACTTAATAGACAGCTTCATTATAAAGATAAACAACAAATCCCCAAAATATATGATCATAATCTATGACAAAAAATGCTATTATAAACTAGATTAGTGAATAATACATATTGCTCTTTGTATTGTTGTAAAATACATTCATGAAAAACAATATAACAAAAATGAAAAAGAATTACTTTAGATTTAAGAAAAGTTCAAAGCACAAAGGAAATACATATTGATGGAAGGACAGTGTATTAAACAGTATCTATCTATACAATAGTTTATTGAGCCTTTTCTTTAAACAGTTTTAAATTTCAGTTACTGTGTGCGTGAAGAACAATAGTGCTCTGACTGTAGTGTTGTGATCTAATCGACAGCGTCCGACACCTGGTAGAAAGTAACACGATTAAGTTACAGCAATAAAGTCCAGCAAGATAATGTTGTTTTATGCGTAAACATAGACCTTTATCTACAGATAAAGTATAATAATTAACATTGAATCATCTTGAAGATAGTTTCATCATTGACTGTAACCGAATGCGACGCGCTGTTTGAGTGCTGAATGGAAAATGTCTGACAGAGGGAAATGTCCGCGAGAGGGAAAAGTTTACGTGATCTTGAATTTAATGACTTAAATATTAATTTCTCTCTCACATAATGGCTTCAGAAAAATTATAATAGAGTGCACGAAAACGTCATGGTACTTTAGAATGTTTTTGTGCCTTCTGTGGAGCTTAACAATAACATAATAGTATACGCACAATATCAGATTTGGATCTGCTTCGTCTGATCGATACCCGATCCCGCAAAAATGGCTGGATCGGAGCCGATACCGATCCTGAGTATCGGATCGGGACATCCCTACGCCAAAATGGGCATGACCTGAGCCTATAAATACAGCTCGATCGGCTGATATAATCAGATTTTTCATCTCTTTAACAAAGCTCATGCATCGCTGGATCCGAATTGAAGAAGCCGCGTTGTCTGAGAAAATCTTTCTGCGGGACGAGCCTTTGACATAGTGGGCGTGAAGCGCCCCCTTTAGATCTGACATCACCAAGGGTCTCTCTCGATAGGCTGCTGCTGTTGCCTCAGGACAGCCAATAAGCACGTGAGCCGACTTGCCTATGTCTGTATGCTGCCGCAACTCGTTTTACATTAACTCAAAATCAAGGATAATTTTTGGCTTTAATATCTTGTGGAAAAGAGGTTTTTCCCCTATATTATGCAGTACTCGTTCCCTCTTCTAGAGAGAACCGAGGTTACATTGTAACCGGGTACATTCTCAATAGAAATGAATACAGATGTAATATATTACCATATTACTAGTCATTTATTTGTTTATTTCGTGTGATTAATTGCTTCATTCTTTGATTAAATGTCTCTCTAGTCACCCATGTGGTTGTACCAGATGTTCCCATCATGCCCTCTACCCTGACCACTCTGCAGGGAGTCCTCAACGGCTGCTGGATTCTCCGTTTCAGCTGTAAGTGCACAGTAATTAGTCAAAGCTTTACATAAGATAGTTTAGGCTTAGTTTGGTAAGTTTATATGAATATTAGTACTGTTCAAATGTCTCTATCTGAACTCTTATAATACAGTCCCCAAAGAAATAGGTCTACTTGCGCCTGCTAATGTCCAGATTTGCAAACATGTGTTTTGATGAGGATTTACTCTTGATAAGCAAAGTCTATTTCGATTGGGCAAACCATATGTTTGGAAATGGTCTTCTATTCTATTTAATACAGCTATAAATTTAGCATGTGGTGCTTTTCTCATGAATTGATCAGCGATTGATATTTCCATATGATTTCTCGAATCTTCATTTTAATAGAAGCCATGCCCATTAATTTAGCTCTGATTTAAGTAATCCCTTCCTTTTTTGAGTCTGCCTGTGCTGAATTAATTTCGCTCTATGCGTGAGCAACATCAGAAGTGCTCTGCCGTTCTCGCAGCCTAGAGGTTTCATTGCTGGTGAGGTGTTTGCTCTACAAGCTATCTATTTTTTTGATTTTGGTTATTGTTAACATATTTGCTATTCATATTTAATATCCAGCCCACAGTAGACAACACCTTTTGATGGCAGTTTTATATCAGTTCTCCCTATAGATAGGGACAGTTGTAAAAAGCTTGTGGTGGAAATGTTACTTGCTGGATATTGGAAATGCTTGATGTATCATGATATAAATCTATGGTGTGTTTCACGTGCTCCAGATTTACTTCACATTCACCTAATTTAAAGCATTTCTAACCTGCTCTAGTTATTATGCAAATCTCTGATAAGGTTTACGAAAGGGACATAAAAACTATTTTACAGTAGTCTAAAAACTATTGCCAGCTACACACTAAAACTAAAGCTTTATTATTATTAATTATAAATATTATATAATATAATATTAATATATTATATATGTAATAGTAACAATCATATTTAGAATAAAAATGGAAATATTGTTAGAATGGAACAGTTATATTACAATATTTTCATATAATTGTTTTACTATTATTATTTAATAATTATTAACAATATATTATAATATTATTCAAGTGATGAGAAAACAAATCTGAATAAGAATGAAAATATTGTAATGCATTACAAAAAAAAGCTTTTGTTCCATTTTCTATAACAATATTTTCAAATAATAATAATCATCATTATTATATTATAAATCAGTATTAATTTAAATATGAATACTGTTATTTAATCAATGTTTTCATGTAATAGTTTATTATAATTATTATTATTGATAAAAAAATATGACAATTTTTTCAACTTGCATGTTCTAAAATTGCACTGAGACACTATTCTTTAAAACAAGTCCAGGTATGAGTGTAAAGAGAGCTTTAAAAAATAGACATCTGAATTTGAGCAGGTATCAACAATATTAAAGAGTAACTATGTTCTTTGGCAGAGCATGTGTGATGACTTAAAGGGGCTATAAGAATTTTTATGTATTATTATACTGGTTATAGCTTTTTTATTGCCAATGTGTGAACATCTTGTAACTAAACTTATAAAACATGACTTTCTAGGTTGTCTATGAAAGCCTGTAGACTTATTTTTATATGAAGGACTAAAAAGCATAAGGAATATCAAAAGGATGTTCCTGAACTTCCACTCTATGACTTATGAAACGAATTCTTAAAAAAGAACTTCGCCTTTTTATATCAGGCATTGAATCACATTTTCTTGTATATTACGTGTGCTCGAGTTGCTGGCTGTAATTAATTTAATGGCCACCGGTGTCGCTATTACCAAGGGTTTAATAACAAGGGTTTTTGAATTCTACATGTAGCCCCTTGAAATTGGCGACTCTGTTTTTTTTTACCCTTCAATCTTTGTAGCAGTACCATAAAATGTTGCATTTTTATTAAATCGCCATTTAAATGACATCGCACTGTGATTTTTGTGCAACCATAAAATAATGTCTCAAATGGAAGAATAAGTGAGTGTACATCATTCTGTTGAGCTCTCTGTCTGTGCCACAATGTTTGAGCTCTTGATGTTCTGCCTGAGCTTTTCTGTATGGGTCTCCATGGCTCACTGCATCATGGTTCAGTGCCCATGAGTGTGTGAGCTGCCAGCGCCATGATCCACAGCCACCCACCGCACACACGCATGCTGAGCTTCGATGTCTCCCATCATCGTGAATCTAATTAGCTAATATGCTAATGGCTCTTTGGTGCTCGGCTAACAACCTGGCCCTATCGTCCAGAGAGAGAGTCGGATTAACCCTGGGATGTAGCATTGTCACCGCCACCGCCCTCACGGGGTCCCGGGAAATGAACACCATAATTAAAGAGGCAGAGGAAGTGCAATTACAGCTTATGATTACTGTGGAGGATTCTGCTTGTGCTTGCACTCGTTCCTATAGGTGTTTTGAGAATATGGGCTTGGCTGGTTATAGAGATAGCGATACACAGTGACACTTTGGATGCAGGAATGCTAATCCTGCTAATGGCTCAGTGGCACTCTTCTTAATCTAAAGTGGGTTATTTCATTACGATAAGAGACTACAGTGGGATGTGGACAAAAATTGTTGGTCACCCCTCCAATTTGATTTCCATTCTTGAGGTATTGCGCTTTATTTTATTCTATATTAGTATTGTTGTATATGAAAATAGTGAATGTACAACATTTTAATTGACTAAATTAAAATGAAAAGGGTTGAAAAGCAAACTTAAGGTCATGCTTATTTTATGTTAATATAATAATGTCAATAACGTAAAAAAAAATTATATAAAGCAAAGGAAAAGCCAAGTTTCTGAATGACAGATCCTATTGATGTCTGTTACGGCTGGCTCATATACCACAATATAAAAGAGGCAAACAACAAATTCTTCAAACATTAAACCAATTTATTTACAAAACAAGAAAACAATTGGTCGATGAAGAAGAGAAGTGGTCCAAGCACTGAGCCCTAAAGGCACCCCAGTAGCTAGATGTTGCAATTGGGACCACTCACCCTTCAAAGACACCCTGAAGGACCTACTTGAGAAGTAAGACTTGAACCACTGCAGTGAGATTTCCATTGTCACGAGCTGGGGGTTAACCATGTCAAAAGAAGCAGACAGATCCAGTGATGATGATTTGGAAGCTGCTTTTGCCAGTCGCAGAGCTTCAATAACCGAGATCAAGGCAGTCTCGGTCGAGTGGCCGCATTTGAAACCAGACTGGTCATTGTCCAGGAGGTTGTTCTGTGTGAGAAAGGTGAACGTGACTTTCTCAAGTGTCTTAGCAATGAATGGAAGAAGGCATAACGGTCTGTAGTTTTCTAAAAAAAAAAAAAATGCTGGATTTAGAGTGGGTTTCTTAACCCTTAAACAGGCAAGAGTGGAAAATGATCAACAAAAAGTAATGTCATGTCACTTTATATCATCTGAAATTTAGTAAAATATATCCAAAGGAATTTTTTGTTAAATATTTGATATAGTTTGGATTTTATGAGATGTCTCCCCTAGGATACATTGCCCTATATGGTATAAAAAAGCCAGTCATCAATATTTCTATGATTTATTTGTTGCAAAAAAAATGTATATGGTAAGTATATTGCATGTATTATATTTCTTGAGGCATACACATTTCTTGTATTTTTACTGAGCTGAATTGTTTTGAAATGAGAATGAAAATATTGTAATGCATTACAAAAAAAAGCTTTTGTTCCATTTTCTATAACAGTACTTAATCAGTAATCATTATTAAATTATAAATCAGTATTATTTTAAATATGAATACTGTTATTTAATCAATGTTTTCATGTAATAGTTTATTATAATTATTATTATTGATAAAAAATATGACAATTTTTTCAACTTGCATGTACTAAAATTGCACTGAGACACTATTCTTTAAAAATAAGTCCACTTCTCAGTCCAGGTACAAGTGTAAGAGAGCTTTAAAAAAAAAAATAGACATCTAACTTTGAGCAGGTATCAACAATATTAAAGAGTAACTATTTTCCTTGGCAGAGCATGAGTGATGACTTAAAGGGGCTATAGTTAGTTAGTTAGTTAGTTATTTTTATTTAAGTGTCTTGCACTTACATGCCCAGCCCAAATGGGCTTAGAAGACACTAATTACATAAAACATACACCAAACACAAGATGACCATCATACAAAAAAAAGACAAAAAAGAAAACACAAGAAGATCACCAACACAAAAGGTACATACAAGGCACATTACCATAATTTTCTTAATATAAACAAAAAAACAAAAAACAAAAACAAAACACGACACCGTCAAATTATATCAGGATATAAATTTCTTTGCCTAAGTTTCCACGCCTTATCCACATATCTAGCCAAACTATAGATTTCATTTTCAAAGAGCCAATTCAACATATCCCCATCCGTCATCCAAAACATATCAGGCTTTTTACATTGAATCCTCTCAAACAAACTCACTCTTAATTCGTGATATAAAGGACAAAAAAACAAAAAATGCCATTCATCCTCAACAACCATTAGATCACATAAACCACATAGTCTATCCTCTTCTAGGACACCTTTATAGCGTCCCACCTCGATCTGTAAGGGCAACACCCCAGCTCTGAGCTGGGCACACAAAGACCTCTGCGATCTAGTTAGCCAGCATTTGACATAAGGCTCTGCAAAATATTCATTCTTAAAGTGAACGTAACTTCTCAATTTAGGCTTATTTAACACCTGCCGTAACCATTGTTCTTTATAAGAGTTAAATAAAAACTGCCTGACCTCAGATATATTACATTGTAAAGTATTTGTAAATATATACTGTATTTTTACTGATGAGAATATTTCAAGGACATCCATTGACCAAGGATAATTATGAGCTTTATCCCACTCAAAAACTTTCCGAGTAAGTCTATCTTCAGATAATCTTGTAAAACGATTCCACAACCTTATTATTTCCACCCTTTGTTTCACAATACAAGGCTCCCAACCCATATCTCCCTCAATTGCAACTCTAGTAGTGAACCTATGCACTCCAAGGAAACACCTCATGGCCCTGTTCTGCAATCTATTACATTCTGGAGCATCTTCAAAACCCCAGACCCCAGCTGCATAAAACAAAATAGGTCCCACCATACTGTCAAACAGTCGGGTAAATGTTGCATACCCTATTTGTGGGCAGAGCTTCAACCTATTAATAACGGCTCCCAGGGCCCTCCCTGCAGACTCAGACAAAACCCTTCTCCCTTCTGAAAATGTCATATTTTCATGAAAAATGAAACCAAGATATTTATAAGTTCTGGAATACATAAGCTGTGTTTGTCCAAAAAAAAACTCAAATTCACTACGTGTAACAGATGGTTTCCTAAAATGAACAATTTGTGTTTTATCCCCATTTATAGAAAGTCTCCATTTATTACACCAATCCTTCATAATACCCAACATTCTTTGTAGTTTAATTTCTTCATCTGTGCAAACAACAATATCATCTGCATATAATAAAATGCTGAGGTTAAAACCATCAATATCTATACCCAAATTTGCTGACTTTATCTCTTGAGCCAGATCGTTCACAAAAAGCGCAAAAAGCGTTGGTGAAAGAACATCTCCCTGCTTAACCCCAAATGGAGTGGGAAACCATCCTGTCCTCATGTCATTAATCTGTACACAGGCCACTGGAGCCTTATACAGAGCTCTGATGGAATTATACAGGTGACCTGTAATGCCAATAGAAAGTAACTTATATTTCAACAAATCTCTATTAACCCAATCAAAAGCTTTTTTAAAATCAACAAAACAAACAAAAGTGCTTTGATTTTCCTGTAGCCTTGCTCTAATAACAGTTGATAAAACATAAATGTGGTCAATACACGTTCTATGTTTTCTAAAGCCATTCTGTTCATCCACCAAAATTCTATTAGTTTCAATGTATTCACTTAGTCGGTTGTTAAGAATACCAGAAAACACTTTACATGCTGTATTTAGCAAACTTATTCCTCTATAATTCAAAGGTACTCTTGGGTCAGCCTGTGTGGTCTTTGGAATAGGCTTAATAATCGACCTATACCACACCGAGGGAACAGTCCCATTCTTAAAGCAGTATTGAAATAACACGTGGAGAGTATTTAACAGCTTAGGGCATTTAAGAACCTCATTAGAAAGTTCATCCACACCAACAGCTTTATAAGGTTTGGTTCTATCTATTACCTTCTGAACTTCTTCTAAGGAAATATCAATGTTTAGCACACTACTAAAATGGGGTGTAGCCAACATAACAGATCCAACTTCAATTACATTCTTTAATTTACATATCTCAGCTAGAAATGCGTCATTGAACTGATGAGAGCCAGAACAAGTGTACAGATCTCTATAATCTTTCTCCCATCTGTCCAATATTTTATCTATCTCATAAACTGCCCTTCCATTTTCCATGACTACTTCAAGTGGAATTAATTTATTTCTCTTTGGGCCAAGCTTGTTTATTTCTTTCCAAAAATGCCGTGGATTAGTATTTTGAAGAATCTTTAACTCAAAAGCTTTACCTCTCCTATAACGCCTTTTATACATCCTAAGTTTTTTATCAAAATCATATTGACAGGTTTTAAACATATCATGCAAGTTCTTCCTTAAAACAGGCTCCTTGCATTTTAAATATCTTTTCTCTGCCACACGGAGATTTAACCAAATATTATACAATTCATTATTCCAAAACGGTTGATTAATTCGATACAATTTTTTGTGGGCCCGTTTTTCATGCAATTTTAACT
The DNA here is from genome assembly GCF_016745375.1 of Pimephales promelas. Next base: position 1,988,720 of record NW_024121566.1, read on the forward strand.
CATATTGTCTCATTTCCCCATACAAGACCCCACAGAAAAGTTCATAACAACAATCGACATTGTCCTGTACTTCCCTGCCCTTGTCCAATTGTACTATAACATTTTTTAAAGCTTCATCGGAAATTTCAGAAGAAAGAAAATTGTTCTTGATATTTCTTATTGGTAGTTTACAAGGTGATATAATATCACCACTGTTTATAAACATCTCAGCTGTTTGAAAACGTAAATAAAGCATTGAGTGATCCTTTTGATTGAAGGCTATAAGAATTTTTATGTATTATTAGCTTTTTTATTGCCAATGTGTGAACATCTTGTAACTAAACTTAAAAAAACACGACTTTCTAGTAGGGCTGTCGCGGTAACCGCAATTTTGTAGTACCGCGCTTCTGACAAGTCAACCGCAAAGGATTGCACGTAACCGCAGCAACCGCGATATTCACATTTTTTTTTTTTTATAAGGCTATACCCTTCTTGTTTTGAACTTAATGCATGTGTATTGAATGTTAAACAAGTTCATAATGATAACAAGACTGTTTATCATAGTGATGTGTAGCCTACAGGCTTCACACAGACAGTGAATGATCGGCAGAGCGCGTGCAATTCAGCGTCTGTCTTTGAAGTCGTGAAAAGCTTGTCGTGTCAAAGGGAAGCGAAATATTTGTCGCATCATCATATTAACGTTCTCTTCACGGATATTTTTCCATAAATGCGCATCAGCAGCAGCGCTGGTCAGCATCCCATAGCACAAGGAAACCACGGGGAAATATAATCAGTGAGTCACGCATTGAATCAATGCTATATTGGTCTCTAATAAGTGAAGCATCAGCTTCAGCGTTGCCCATGTGACGCATTGCTGCTCAGCTGAGCTTTGAAAAGTTGAACCTCAAAGTTAAAAATAATTAACATCTTGTTTCTTTACATCTCTTTTAATGAATCAGCTTTTTTAAACGTGTTCGTTGAATGAACGGTTCAATGACTCGCTCAAAGTCCGTTGTCATAACAATATGCGCGCTGAGTGAAAGTCTTTCAATGCGCATATACTGTGTAGACGCTGTTTAGTTTCGGTTACATTGGTTACTGAAAATGTCCTCGTTTTTGTCCACATCGTAAACTTTATTTATATAGCAACAAATACATATAAATTAAATAAATAAATAAATGGCGGTAATACCGCATATCGCGCTATTGAGCCACTCAACATTACCGCAAGGGAAATTCCATAACCGCGACAGCCCTACTTTCTAGGTTGTCTATGAAAGCCTGTAGACTTATTTTTATATAAAGGACTAAAAAGCATAAGGAAAATCAAAGGATGTGACATATACGTGCGTTCACAACCTTCCATTCTATGACTTATGAAACGAATGCTTAAAAAAGAACTTCACCTTTTTATATCAGGCGTTGAATCACATTCACTGCAATTAATTTAATGGCCACCGGTGTCGCTATTACGAAGGGTTTAATAACAAGGGTTTTTGAATTCTACATGTAGCCCCTTGAAATTGGCGACTCTGTTTTTTTTACCCTTCAATCTTTGTAGCAGTACCATAAAATGTTGCATTTTTATTAAATCGCCATTTCAAATGAAATTGCACTGTGATTTTTGTGCAACCATAAAATAATGTCTCAAATGGAAGAATGAGTGAGTGTACATCATTCACTTTATATCATCTGAAATTTAGTAAAATATATCCAAAGGAATTTTTTGTTAAATATTTGATATAGTTTGGATTTTATGAGATGTCTCCCCTAGGATACATTGCCCTATATGGTATAAAAAAAGCCAGTCATCAATATTTCTATGATTTATTTGTTGCAAAAAAAAAAATTATATGGTAAGTATATTGCATTTATTATATTTCTTGATGCATACACATTTCTTGTATTTTTACTGAGCTGAATTGTTTTGTCTTCAACCTAAGGGAAACTCTAGCCCTTGAGGTCCACTGTCTTGCAGGGTTGATCACCCCTGTTCTAAAATAAAAATAACTGTGTGAAACACTGCTGTAAAAATGCAAAGATGGAGTTAACTGAGCTTTATAATGTCAGTGTTATATGGGAATATTAACATTTGCACAATTTTTTTTAACTCGGAATACATAGATTAAGAAGGGGGACTGTGTACATGGAGCCTATAATGATCTTCCCTATAGGGCCCCGTTCCTGGAACAAGATTTCTATTGATGATCAGAAAAAATGAGCACATAAAATTTGAACAAAGTTATGTGACCCACATACTACAAACAGACTCAACTATGATAATGGTATCAGAAGTGGATGAGAAATACTTTCTCATGCATTCTACAAGAGATTAAAGAGGATGTTATCATGTGATGCATGTTGCCGGTTTAGGGGTTAAGCAGTGGAGTTATCTGAGCCTGTTTAAATGCTGTGGGAAAGGTACCAGTGTGAAGTGTAGGTACAACAGAAGAAGAAATTTCTTGAAGGAGATGAGTGGAGATAGGATCAAGCAGACAGGAATTAGGGTGATTAGAAAGCACGAGTATGGAAACTTTTTCCCCCGAGAGCAGAGAGAAGGATGGGGAGAGTGTGTGTGTTTGATGTTAATATGTGTTTGTAAGTTTGTGGTGTGAAGATTTGGCCACTAATAGTTTTTGTCTTTGATGAATAGAACGTACAAAAGAACAGCATTTATTTGAAATAGAAACATTATCATTTTGTAACATTACGTCTTTACTGTTGCTTATAAATGTATTTCAAAGATCGTACTGAACTTTTAAGTGTTTGTGTGCATAATATGTATTCATTTTAATTGAATTTGTTTAAAATCCAATTTAAAATCCATTTATTTTATATATATATATATATATATATATATATGTGTGTGTGTGCGTGTGTGTGTGTATATATATATATATATATATATATATATATAAAATCTTAATTTACATAGACACACACACACACACACACACATATATATATATATATATATATATATATATATATATAAAAGGGCTGTCAAACGATGAATCACGATTAATCACATCCAAAATAAAAGTTTGTGTTTACATAATATGTGTGGGTGCACTGTGTATAATTATTTTGTGTTTTTATTTATATATATATATATATAAATACACACATGCATGTATATTTTTAATATATATAAAAATTTTATAATTTTAGAAAAAAATATTATTTATATATAAAATATTTATATAATTATAATTATAATATAAAGTATATATAAATCTACAGTGTACATGAAAATATTTCTTATATAAAATATTCTATATAAAATAATTATACACAGTGCACTCACATATATTATGTAAACACAAACTTTTATTTTGGATGTGATTAATCGCGATTAATCGTTTGACAGACCTAATATATATACACAAACAAACAAACACAAACGTATATCTATAAACATTATTAAAATAAAGACAAATGGCAAACTCTTATAACCCTGTTTCAATATAAAGAAATATAAGACAGCCTTTCAGTTAGAGAAGCCAATGATTGATCGAGCTAGCATCTTTGCCCTTCTCTTAAATGGCTTCATAAATATTTTTAGATGCTCTACAAGGTGCTCATTTATTCCCCTTGTCCTTTTTCTGTCATTCTCATTGGAACAACAGCCAATCGCTGCCTGTTACTCTAGAGCTCTTCAGTCAAGAAAGAGCCATTTCAGCCAGACATACAACTAGGGCAAACTGAGCAGAAAGCTATCAAATAGTTGTAAACAAGTTCAGTAGGAGAAAAAGGCTTGTGATGGAAAATCTGTTTTTTTTTTTTGTGTGTGTGTGAAGCAGGAGCTGTATTTTTTTATTTTTTTTGGACAGCCTTGTGCAGCAGAGAGATCACTTGTAGTATATTGTTTGTGCTGAAGACGTTTTGTGAAGAATTTTACCTGACAGAAATGAAGAGAGAAAATGAGAGATCATCCACTCTAGGGTGTGCGTCTCCTGCCCTGAAAATCTTGTCCTGCTCTGTTAATTTTCCCAAGTGAAAGTTGTAAAATACAGCATAAGACTTGCAGAACTTAAGCGCATGTTGCATCACTGCTGTTGTACATATTTGCCTTGAAACTTTTACACTTCGATGTTCACCCAAAAAATGTAAAATCTGCCTTTATTTTCTCGCCCTTGTGCTTTTTTTCTTCCCCCGTCAAACAAAAAAGGGGGCTGCTTTTTTTTCCATTTGACTGTCTTCAAAACAGACCAAAAACACAGTAAAATAACAATGATAAATGTTTTAGCCACAGTAAAAAAACTATAAAAAAATGTATTAGCCACTATAATATTTAGGTATTATGTAGCCATACAATATCTTTGTGTGAGAATTTTTATTTCAAAATAACAAATACAAATAGCATACATGTTTAAAATGAGGGTGAGCAAATAATGACGGAATTTCTGGTCAACTGTCCCTTTAAAATGCGGATTTATAGCTGCTAAGTTATGTAAAGTTTAGGTTATGCATGTAATGTTTCGTTCTCTCACTCTCAATCTCTTTTCCAGGGGTGTGTTGTAGCCTTCAGGCAGGCAGCTGGGTCGGGGAGAGCGAGTACGAGGCAGGTGACGGGCCCCTTCGTGCCCGTGCGAACAGAGGCAGCCTGGTGAGTGACAGGCCAACATGCGAAGGGTCTAACAGTTATCGACACATTTTCCTCTCCAGAGAGGAGGAATAATGGCTGAGTGAAACCCTCTCCTGGTCCTGCTCTTTAATGGTCTCTCATTGTCAATCTGCCATGTTGATCTGTTCTCCTCAGGCTGGCTTGGCTTTTATTACTGACTGTGCTATGGATTGTGGCTTGTTTAGAAAGCTATGCACTTCCTCGAGGTCAGGGAATTCAAAGGGAGGCTATATACTTGTGTGACTTTTTCTGAGGTCTGTGCATTGTGAGACAATATAGGGCACTGGTGATCTCCCTAGGCCACGGTGTACTGCTTAAATGCAATGCAGCAAAGAAGCCAAGCTTTCTGTTCTGCTCCGATTGCTAAGAAGACTCGTGACGCAGTTTAATAGCAGCATCTTTGCAGTCATTTAATATAAAAAAACGCAGGGTTTTGGATGCGTTGTAGGACGAGGTGATGTTTTCACAATACATTCTTGATTATTTTGATGGTTATGTAAAATTAAGCATATTTTCAAAAATTAAGCATATCAGTTTCTCATTAATGCAATTATCTAATCAACCAATCACATGGCAGTTGCAATGCATTTAGGGGTGTGGTCCTGGTCAAGACAAGCTCCTGAACTCCAAACTGAATGTCAGAATGGGAAAGAAAGGTGATTTAAGCAATTTTCAGAGTGGCATGGTTGTTTGTGGCAGACGGGCCGGTCTGAATAGTTCACAATCTGCTCAGTTACTGGGATTTTCAAGCATGACCATTTCTAGGGTTTACAAAGAATGGCGTGAAAAGGGAAAAACATCCAGTATGTGGCAGTCCTGTGGGCGAAAATGCCTTGTTGATGCTAGAGGTCAGAGGAGAATGGGCCGACTGATTCAAGCTGATAGAAGAGCAACTTTGACTGAAATAACCACTCGTTACAACCGAGGTATTCAGCAAAGCATTTGTGAAGCCACAACACGCACAACCTTGAGGAGGATGGGCTACAACAGCAGAAGACCCCACCGGGTACCACTCATCTCCACTACAAATAGGAAAAGAGGCTATTGGACAGTTGACGACTGGAAAAATGTTGCCTGGTCTGATGAGTCCCGATTTCTGTTGAGACATTCAGATGGTAGAGTCAGAATTTGCCGTAAACAGAATGAGAACATGGATCCATCATGCCTTGTTACCACTGTGCAGGCTGGTGGTGGTGGTGTAATGGTTTTCTTGGCACACTTTAGGCCCCTTAGTGCCAATTGGGCATCATTTAAATGCCACGGCCTACCTGAGCATTGTTTCTGACCATGTCCATCCCTTTATGGCCACCATGTACCCATCCTCTTCCAGCAGGATAATGCACCATGTCACAAAGCTTGAATCATTTTAAATTAGTTTCTTGAACAAGAAGTTCACTGTACTAAAATGACCCCCACAGTCACCAGATCTCAACCCAATAGAGCTGGGGAGCTGAGCTGGATGTGCATCCCACAAATCTCCATCAACTGCAAGATGCTATCCTTTCAATATAGGTCAACGTTTCTAAAGAATGCTTTCAGCACTTTGTTGTGTCAATGCCACGTAGAATTAAGGCAGTTCTAAAGGTGAAAGGGGGTCAAACACAGTATTAGTGTGGTGTTCCTAATAATCCTTTAGGTGAGTGTAAGTTTGGGGTTTAATGAATGTTTTTAAAGAAATCTGTTTGAAAAATACAGTTAAAACTGTAATATTGTGAAATTTTTCAATTAAATGGTAAAGCTGAATTTCAGTGTCACATGGTTTCCACAAACCTGACAAATTAGCAATTTAGAATGATTTCTGAAGGACCATGTGACACTGAAATTGTCACATGGTAAGTGTAAAGGTACTTGGTACTTGTGAAAAGCAAATGGAAAGAAGAATTTGTTCCATTTGATGAATTGTGCAGTTTTTTTGTGTGAAATTGCAAGCGTGTCCCAGTTATCGTGCAACTGTAATGACCTGATACAAGCGTGTTGACCTCTCAGCAAGTGTGTGCCAGTGACCCACATCTTACAGGCATCTTATAGCTCCCCTGAGCTGGCATTGTCCCAGAACCGTCCAGACCACACCAGAGCAGAAGCCTGTCACTTAACCCCACATGACCTGCCAGATACTTTCATTAATGGCACTGAAAGTGGCTCAGACTTTCACTGAACCATAATGTAGCACTTTCTTTTACACCTGCTTTTATCCATTTATGGCAGGTAGTTAGTTACACCTTTACTTGTGAAGTGCTCTATATTAAGGGTTCCTGTGGTCATGGAATAATCAGGGATATTTTTATAAACTTTCCTGAAATTTGAATCAGCTATAAATTTCTCTATAAAAGTTTTAAAAAACTGAAACAGTCTTGGATGTATTGGTGGAAAACGATGACCTGTGTTTATGCATCACCTTTAAAGGGTTAGTTCACCCAAAAATGAAAACTAAGTCATTAATTACTCAACCCCATGCTGTTCCAACCCCGTAAGACCTTCGTTCATCTTCGGAACACAAATAAAGATATTTTTGATTGAATCTGAGAGCTGGATCAGTCCTATATAGACTGCCTGTGATGATGAACCTGTAGGTTATCACCATGTGAACATCCGTTCACAGTGTTGTAGTTTACATTGTCTTTTTGTTTAATGTTATAATTGTTTTCATATTGTTTATTTTTGATTAAGGATATTATTTGTGATTATGTATCTGTTTGGATTTATATGCAAGAACACTGATATTGAATGTTTCCATTGTCAGGGGAGTTATTCGACCCCTACAGTTGGTATGACCCACTAGTTTTGGCGGGAAAATAGCATATATAAAGGAGTGAGGCTAATTGAGTGGGGAGAGACGGGCCATGTGCCAGTACTAGTACAGTCCAATGCTGTAGGATGTGTCGTGATTGTCAGAGGTTTGTTCCTCGAGGCTGGATTTGATGCCATGTTTTTGCTGCTTTCAGCATGTTTTATTTATGTTTTGTAATGTTTATTTTGAGTATTTTTTTGATGATTTCTTTTGTTTATTTTTGAACTTGATTTGAAGCACGTGTGCTGAGACAGCTGTCCTCAATAAATTCACCTTCAACGATTTCCTGCATGGTACTCCAGTTATTCCATCCTTTCCCGGGCCTATCGGCAAATAAATTGACGCAACGACTCAGGGTAATGGTATTCAACTAGACCTCTGACAACAAATCAGTGTGGCATTCTAACATCAGGCGGCTGTAGTTGAAACCACATCCCGACACTGCCTAAGGGACTGGCTCTTGACGGTCATTAAAGAAAAGGTTTAAATATTCCATGTGCATACAGCGGCTCAATTATAAGTTTATCAAGCGACGAGAATACTTTTTGTGCGAAAAAAACATAAATAACGACTTTATTCCACTATTCCATTACTTCCTTATGGGTGCATGCGCGAGAACTGAGACGAGGACGTTATAATTCGTCTACTTCTTGTTACCGGCTGCTCACCGCAGGAGTATTACCGCCACCTACCGTATAAAATGATGATCCATATATAAGGCGCTCCGGATTATAAGGAACACTGTCGTTTTTTGAGAAGATTAAAGGCTTTTAAGTGCACCTTATAGTGCGGAAAATACGCAAATTGAAAAGCGTATGTACAGCGCGCATCTTCCTCTGCTTGTAAACAGAAAGTTTTGCGCTTCCAGCTATATCAGCACATCATCTTATACGGTAGGGGGCGGTAAAACTCCTAAGCGGTGAGGAGCCGGTAACAAGAAGTAGACGAATGAGAACGTCCTCGTCTCAGTTCTCGCGCATGCGCCCATAAGGAAGTAATGGAATAGTGTAGTGATGCACCGATGTGAAAATTTGTGGCCGATACCGATAACCGATATTAACATTGCTGTTATGGCCGATACCGATATTTACCGATGTCGATATCCCTGTATAGAAAACACATAGCGAGGATTAGGGCTGCACGATATTGGTAAAAAATGACATTGTGATATTTTATTTTTCTGCGATATATATTGTGATATAAAAACAATTTCACCAGATTACTTGAATTGCTCTATTTGGAAAGAATGAATCATTCTAGAATGACTGGGGTAGTTTTGTCATGGAGTATATCCACAGAAACTAATATTAATAGAATGTTAACAAAATTTGTTAACATTCTATTAATCTATTAACCTTACACTTTACAAGAAGCTTCCATTTATTAAAGTGTAATAAATGGAACCTTATTGTAAAGTGTTTCCGATTTATGTATCTTGAGCTCAGTGTTGGACAGATCAGTTGTTTTAACCATTCATTAAAGTGAATCGGTTCAAAGGAGTCATTAGTTCGCGAATCGGACGTGTCATTAACGGAACCACGGCACACGTTGTGTGATTATCCAGGCAGTTTAGAACATCGCACGAGATTTGTCTCGACCTATTTTTACAGTCTATGGTCTCGACAGTCGACACAGAAAACATTTCAACACGATAGATTTTTTTTTTGGTTTATTGAAAGTGTGGTTTCACAATTCACAACCAGTAGTTCAGAAGAAAAAAACTTCGGTCTTCCGACCTTTTACCATCGTGTATTCTCAAAGATATTCAGTCAACTCAATTCATAAACATGCGTGAGGGGGAGAGAGAGCAAGACATTTTGAAGACGGCGCGCGTGACCGGTGCTTTCACTCTCTCTTGTTCCCTGAGTTAAACAAGCGAAAGACATTTTGAAGGCGGCACGCGTGACCGGTGCTTTAATTGACTCTCGTTCCCTCAGTTAAACAAGCGCACCAGTCACTCATCTACATCACTTACCGGTCAAATATGGCTTTGGCGGGACAAAAATACGCATTAGGAAGGCTGGCAGAAAACAGCTCACCAGTTCCAGTCTTCGTGCGCTTGATGTTTAAACGCACTTGCGCTTTTAATACGCGTGCAAAAACAAACATCCCCGCCCCCACGCACGTCAAATACAGGGAATGATCATCGGCCTGTTCACATCGGCCCTATTTTGACATCGGAACGATACCGATGTGTAAAAAATTGACCAAATCGGCCGATATTATATCGGCGGCCGATATATCGTGCACCACTAGAATAGTGGAATAAAGTCGTTATTTATGTTTTTTTCGCACAAAAAGTAGTCTCGTCGCTTGATAAACTTATAATTGAGCCGCTGTAGGCACATGGAATATTTAAACCTTTTCTTTAATGACTTTATGGGCCGTCAAGAGCCAGCCCCTTAGGCAGTCTATATAGGACTGATCCAGCTCTCAGATTCAATCAAAAATATCTTTATTTGTGTTCCGAAGATGAACGAAGGTCTTACGGGGTTGGTACAGCATGGGGTTGAGTAATTAATGACTTAATTTTCATTTTTGGGGTGAACTAACCCTTTAAAAATGCAAAAATGACTTGGCACTTCACACACTTCAGAGACATTGAGCTTTGTTGCTCGTGGGAATTGTGGGTTCAAATCTGGCGCGTTTTGTGACCCAGTCAGCTTTCTCCCTCTTTTTTTCCCAATAATTTCCTGTCACTTCCACTATCAAAATGGCAAAGGCTCAACAAAATGCCAATAATTACACTGCAGGCCATTTTAGGATGATGATTACTCGGCTATTTCATTGATGCTTTGTGTACTAAATTGTTCTCCCTTTCTCATACATCTTTAGCTGCCTCCACTCTTTGATGGCTGCTTCTTCTACATGCTGGGCTCCTTCTTCAAACCGCCTAAACACGAGCTCCTTCAGTTAGCGAAAGCAGGAGGAGGTCAGCTTCTGAATCGCCAGCCCAAGCCTGACAGTGATGTCACGCAAACCCTGAGCGCAGCGGCCTACCACGCTGAGCCTGGTTCAGACCAGATTCTCTGCACCCAGTATATCTTATATGATCCTCAGAACTCTTACAAACCCCAGAAGGTCCGGGTAGGTAAGGTGTGGTGGGCTCCATCCACGTGGCTTCTGGAGTGCATAGCTGCCTTCCAGCTCCTGCCTGTGCCGGAGCCCTAGACCAAGATATCCTTGCTGTACAACTGTGTTTCAACTTCATGACATCAAATAAAACCTATTATCTGCACAAAAGAAATTCATTTTTTTATCGGTATCTGAAGATGGAGACATCATAATTGCTCTGTTTTCATCAAGCTTTTGTATGCGAGGCAAAATAAAGGGCCCGACTATCCCCGGAAGATTCAGGTCACGTGGCAAATCTCTTGAGAAAGTATTTGCACGCTCTTTAGAGCCTATTGTGCTTGTTCTTTTTTCCTCTGTCAAATTATGCCATCCGAAAGCTAGAAAAAATTTCAAATGTTTGCCATTGTTAGGATGCGACCTACATGTATTTGGAGCAGACTCGCCAACCATTCAGAGATCTAATGGGATTTTGTTTTTATAGTCCCCCAGACAAAACTTAGATCTTCATCAGACTTTAAAATGCAATGCTAATTGCTTAGATGGCTTTTGTTTTTAAAAAAAGATATTCATATAGACCAGCTAGGACAGATAATGGGATTCTGGCTTTCTGTGACTCTACAGATGATGAGGTGGCCTTAGAGATGAATGAAGAGAAAAAGAGCAATTAATTCTCAAACCTTTGGGGCTTTCGAGCAAGCAAGTTTTTGTTTTCTTTGCTTCTTGTTTCTGCAAGGGTTAAAAATGAAAGATTTCTGGTCCTCTTTGGCCATCTCCCAAGACGCAGCTTTCAATGGGATTAGTCAGGGATGCTCCTAATTGCTATTGATTGCTGTGAGCTGCATTAAATTGCTTCGCCCTCGTCCTGCAGGGACGTGGAGGGAGGCAATTAGTGGTGTGGACAGGGTTTGGTGGGGTGATTAATTGGAGGGTATTGAGGGTCCTGTGGGTAGAGGGAAACATGCACCCTTAACTCTTAACACCTGACTTTGCAAACTTTATCATCTCACTACTGAGAGTCGAGAGCTTTTAAGTCCACTTTTACGGAGCAATGTGTGCAGACAGGTACAATCCTGAGGGCAAAGCTACTTATGCTTGATCTTATGTTGCTTTTGTTTTACAATTTATCTGAGGATGTCTTTAATATGTACTCTGGGTTTTATATTCACCCAATATAATCTTTTTTGACAGAATTTATATTAAAGGGAACGGTTGGAGATCTAATTTTATAATTATCGCCTAGACTTATAGTACCCAACAGATGCTGAAAAATAACAGGCTGTTATAAATCACAGAACTACTGAAGATTGATCTTCTTTGTATGTTTGGGTAGTTTTGCTGCAAAACAAGGTTTCTTCACCATATGCTTTGAAAGATTCTTAACTGGATTTCATTTAGAGAAATGTCTCAAGTCTAGTCTTCGGAATTGCCTAGTTTTTCTTTTTGAGGTTCGTTCTCATCTGATTCAAACGTGTTATTTATCTTGTTACCAAGGTTTTTTTTTTTTTTTTTTAAACTAGCTCAGGCATCCTCTGACCAGGGTTATTATACAAATAAAACTAAAACCATAATAATAATAATAATAATAATAATTAGTGACTGAAATGGAAAATAATAATATAAAAAACTTTCATTTTAATTTTCTTATAGTTTGACTTGATTTAACACTATTAAAAATGACAAAAACAACATTACCATATTTTTACCAACTTTTCAAATAAAAAAAGATAAATATATCATTAATAAATTCTTATTCAAACTATTAATGAAAAAAAACTATAATGGTATCTTAATTATACTGAAATAAAACTGCCTCTGACAAATGATTTAGATATTGTATTATCACAATACTGTAGTTCTGCACTATATCTGATATATCAGCATTTTTTAAATGCTGTATATTCATAAAGATATTATATTATTAACATGCCATGTATACTATAGTTGTGTATGCATATATTTTCTATGTATATATTATATTGTCTGCGTAAGGCGCAGACATGAGACATTATTGAGACATGAGGTAGTTTAACACAGTCTCATGACGGTTTTGTTTGCTCCCTCCTGTATGCGTTCATGTGTTTCGAAGGCGGCGTGGTTTCAATTTATTTACACAATAGTATCATGGAATTTTAAAGCTAGGGTAGTTAATTTTCAGGAAGGCTAGCAATAGAGCATCACAGTCGGAAGTAAGAATAGAGAGCCTAAGTCCCGCCCCTCCGCTTCCGGCTCATGGGACCTTATTTCGGAAAAAATATGAATGGTAGTCAATGGCGAGAGACAACTTATCCTTTTATTCCGTCTGAACTGTGCCCTCAATCACAGATATGATGTTTGTCAATTTAAAAGATTATTCTGAAAGTCAAAAACGTCGCAGTTTGTCATAAAACTGAAGATTAACATTTAGTTTTATGTGAAAATCGCTCGATGAACTACATCTCCCGGGAAGAGAAACAACGAGCAAGATCCGCTGCTCGTGTGTGTGCGGTCTGGCACAAAACACTCAGGCATGACGGCGTAACGTTACGATTATAACGTAAGTCTATAGAAACAATGACAGACAAAAGCCTCAGTAAAGTAAGCTTCATTCATTGAGAGAAAATGTGCACCTTTGGGTTTGTAGTCTTTGTAATTACGTATATTATACCTCAACGGTTTTACATCAAACTGCGACTTTCTTTGTACTTTAAAATGTATCTTTTAAATTGACAAACATCATATGTGTAATCCAGGGCACAATTCAAACGAGATCAAAATATTTGTTGTCTCTCGCCATTGAATATTTTTTCCGAAATAAGGTCCCATGGTGGTCGACCAGAAGGGGAGGGACTTAGGCTCTCTATTCAATACAATTTCTCCATTGACAGTAGGAGTATAAGCCATTAAAACGTAACCATACATGGTAGACTTTAAACCAGCTACGGCTGTTCTAAGCGATTGTATATGCTCATATAAACGCCAAAAGTTCATGGGGCACTAACCTTTTAAGATAAATGCGTTAATTCGCGATGTCTTGGAATAGTACTTCATTACCCACAATCCTGAACAACCCCACAGTGATGCATCTGATTGGTGAAGGTCATGTAACCGTCTGGTTAAACCCCGCAAAGGTCCGTGAAGACTGAAGATCGTGTAATGACGTAGGGCTAGTTCATTGGTCGCACGTCAGAGAGGCCCCCGCGCCATTGGATGTGCAATTGCCGCAGCACAGCCTATGAGCGAGCCAGATGCTCAATGTTTTAGCTGTGCACCTGCAAATGCGTTTTACATATAAGCTTCAGTAAATCGAAGAAAAGGAGTTTCCCTGCACATTCATTATATAAAATTCACCGGAGGAAAAAGTTCAAGTGGCCGTCGTCAGATTTGGAAGTCACTCAAAAGGCTCTTTCACGGTGGATTCAGTCGATTTCAGTGAGGCGCGGTGGTTTATGGGAGGAGTAGTTCCTTTACTCGGAAATGAAAATATGTACACAGTCTCGTACCTTTGACTTTTTTGGGGATTTTCTCTCCGGCACCAAAGCTCTCTCGGGCTGTGGACGGGACTGTGATGCTCTATAGAGAGCTAGCTTTGAAAGCATGAGATCCCACCCTCCCTTCAGAGTGTCTCCAAAACCACGTCGCCTTCGAAACACATGAACGCATACAGCAGGGAGCAAACAAGCATTATTAGAGACGGTGTTAAACTATCTGCCTCAAAGCACATAACATTACAATAATAATGACCTGTACCAACTGACTGCTGCACATTCATTTGGCCGTTGATGACGTGTGATGTAAATATACGTCGACCGGCAGTTGTAAAATCGGGCCAAATGCAAGGATTGGACGAACGTTTTATGGTCGTGCTCTTTACACAGACGATGCATTTAAAGGAGTAGTTCCTTTAGTAGTTCCTGAAAACCTGCATTTAAAGGAGTAGTTCACTTTTTAAAAAACTTTTGCTGACAATTTACTCACCCCCATGTCATCCAAGATATCAATGTCTTTCTTTCTTCAGTCGAAAAGAAATGAAGGTTTTTGATGAAAACATTCCAGGATTTTTTTCCATATAATGGACTTCATTGGGAACCAAACGGTTCAAGGTCCAAAAGACACTTTCAGTGCAACTGCAAACTATTGGAAAGGCTTTAAATGATTTCAGACGATGAATAAGGGTCTTATCAAGCGAAACGATAGCTCATTTCATTAAAAAAAAAAAAAAATTAAAAAAATGTTTAAATTTAAAAAAAAAGTTTTATAAGTTCACATGGTCGCCTTGCTCTGCTCTGTGATGTGTGTTCGTGACTCTCCTGTTCGAACTCGTTTATCAAAATGAACAAATCTTTTCCCGAGTCAACTCATTCATTTCGTTCCTTGAATGAACCAAATGACATGAAAAAAGATTTGTTCATTTTGATAAACGAGTTCGAACAGGTGAGTCACACAGAAAAGAGCAAGACGACCATTTGAGCTTATTAAACTTAAAATTTATTTATTTATTTATTTTTTTAAATGAGCAATCGATTCGATTGATAAGACCCTTATTCATCGTCTGAAGTCGTTTAACGCCCTTTGAACAGTTTGCAGTTTGCACTGAAACTGTCTTTTGGACCTTGAACTGTTTGTTAAGTTGAATTTGAGAGAAAGGAAAAAAAAAAGAAATGGTTAAAGTATAAATTCATCATTGGTAAAGAAGATTTAAGATCAAAATGAGTGCAGCCTATTGGTTGGGAGCACATGGTGCAACCTGGGAGAATCAAGGTAGCTGATTGGTCATTGAATCTCCACATCTCCAAACTCCACCAGGTGTGTGTGTGTGTGATAACTAGGAGCAAGAGAGATCTTTGTTTGCAGTAAATGTGCTTCTCCTACCAAAGTTGGTGGTTTTTGGTGTTTAAAAAAACCAAAGGAGAAAGACTGTTGGGAAAAGCCACAATGTTTTCATCAACTTTGAGATGCAACTGGTAGGACAAAGACTTATTTGTCTTTAATGACCACATATTTTGTGTATGTTTGAAAGGTGTTTAATGCTAGTAGTTTAGCATTTAACTTTCTAACTGCATTACAAGCTTTTTATTTACATTGCTGTTAAGTTGCTGTGAAAACTGTGAATAATTGACAATGGTGTTTGTAACATACTTTTGTTGCACTTTGTAGTGACTCATATCACATATCTGTTTCTGTGTAGGTAATTAAGCTAACCTTCTGGAATTATCATTGAGACAATACAAAAGAAGATCTAGTCAATGATGAGAGATTTTCAATAAACTGCTTCTATGATGAAGAACCAGCTCCTTCAGAGTTGATTGAGGCCTTTTTCAAGTTTGGGCAGACATTGAGGCAAAGAAAAACCCTGATAACTTGACACTGTTTGGTTCGCATTGAAGTCCATTATATGGAGAAAAATCCTGGAACGTTTTCATCAAAAACCTTAATTTCTTTTCAACTAAAGAAAGAACGACATGGATATCTTGGATGACATGGGGGTGAGTAAATTAACAGCAAAGCAGTTTTTTTAAAAGTGAACTACTCCTTTAATATTGGGTCTGTATTGGCATTAAATAACAAACATAGGTGCATTTCTAGTCGTAGTACCTTTTTATTTTTTCTTATCGAATATTGTAGCTAAGCTAACCTTTGCATTATTTAGGCTGTTTGCCAGTCGTCTGTTCAAGTGCTGCCTGCTGATTCTCCATCTGATGTAAGAAAATGAAATCAATAAAGAGAGTCTGATCCCCAGTAGAAGCATCAGGTAAGATCCTCACCTTAATTAATTTATTCCCTTAATTATGCATGAGCTTGTGAGCACATGACCTTAGGTAACACTGTCACAGATGTCCTGTGTGAACAACACTTAACTCAAAACATCCTTAAGAGAACAAATGGTGTGTGAATAGTGCTTTCCATGAATGTGAATGTATGTTGGCCCGTCAGTTCTGGCTACTTATTATGAAAGTTGCACTTTTTCAAAAGCTTTTAGGGGGCTCTAGCATTTCTTTGTGCCAGTTCCACCTTTTGTGTGAGCACTTTAGTGCTTTCCTAGACAATGATGGATGAGTAAACCTGTGGTGGAGTTACAGTAATGGTCTGAGTTCCTCTCTTTCCTGCTCTCTGACCTCAGTGTGGCGTTTGTTTTCTTAGCAGTAGCAGAATAAAGTGAGTATGTGCCCGACTGTACCTGTGACAGAGGGAATGTGAGGTTTCCACAGTGTAAATGAATGGCTGGTTATAAAATACTGCCCGGTCAGGATGTACTGTAGGAACTGCTCATAAGCGTCAGCGATGCCCTGTGCATTTGGTTGGAGATGAGCTGGTTGTATATGCTTACAAAAGATGGGAAGGGGGAAAAAAAAAAATCCATACACGGCTTTCATTTTTTTTTTTACTGAATAACACTTTTTTTCAGTCTATTTAACAAAATAGTTTTGTCTTCATAAATAATACACGTTTTTAATCCTCTTTCTAACTCTGAATTCAGAATACACATTAAACGCTTTGAAATATTTACATGTTTATACAATAGGAAGGGCACCTGGGCTTTGTACTGTCACATAAAATAAGAGGAATAATATTATTAATAATAATAACTCTTAATCTTAAATAATATAACAATCATTGAGGAAAATGAGTTTTCAATGAGTAGTTCACAGAAAAAAATAAACAAATTACGACATGTCATTTACTCGCCCTCATGCAACTGTTTTTTTATTCACTTAATCCCTTTGAGATGGTGAGTTTGACTTGAGATTTTTCTGATTTGGGAATTTATCGATTTAAAACGATTGACTGAAAATATCCGAATAATTTGTTCGCAAATCAGACATCTTCTCTCTTGAAACCTCTTGTACATATTTTGGTTGGTTTAGTTTTGGGACAGTTTGAAAGCTTCAGCTCCCCATTCAATGTAATTGCATGGAAGTGCGCAATATGAAACTGAATACAATTCTTCTTAAAAGTCATATGACTTTATAACAACATGAGGGTGAGTAAATAATGACAGAATTGTCTGTTTTTTGGGTGAACGGTAGGGTTGGGTATCGTTTGAATTTGAACGATTCTGATTCCAATTCCGATTCCTTGTTTCGATTCCGGTTCCTAACGATTCTCGATTCCGATTCTTTTAAGAGGCAGGGTCAAAAAGGTTTAGCTAACCTTCCTAACCAACGGTCTTTCTGAAGGAAATACTCCTGTCTCAAATACTCCTTTTGTCACAAATTTTGCATTTTGCCGAGATTTTGTTATTTTTAGAAAAGTGAAGCCACACTTTGGACCGCCGACGTAAGCTACTCATGTTCGACTCGCGCGGTTATGCCAACACTTCCGGTAGACGCTTCTTCATTGGTGGTGTTCAGCGGTTTCTTCTTCCGCTCGGCGGACTGTGAATATCGAAACTAGGAATCGAAATTTGAACTTTTGAACGATTCCGGGAAAAACGAAAAGTTAGTCCCGGTTCCAATCGATACTCGATTCTCGATACCCAACCCTAGTGAACGGTCTCTTTAAGCGTATAGTGCCCGCCAGTAAGAAAAGCTGATTGTTTAACAGTATTTTTTCCCCCCACTTCCATTAGAGATGCAGTTTGTTTGTTTTCAGGCACAAGTTCATATAACAGTTTTGTTTAGAAAAAAGAACAATCTTTCACAGCTTCCAGCTACAGTTAGTCAGTGTCTCAAAAAAAAGAGCAATGGTTCACCTTTACAAAACTGACAGTGAATCGTAGAGACATTGACAGACATTGAAGGCCATGTGCACAAAGAATCAGGTCTTTCTAGAAGCATGATGCAGAACACAATATCTTCACAGATGAAGCCGGTCCCTTCTTCAGTGGGTTACTTTAGCTTTTGTTATGAATCAGGAAAAAAGACGCTGTGAGAAAGTACAAATGAGATGTATTCCACGTCATCAGCCCTGGCCATTGTGAATCCCATGTGATTGTCAAAAGAGAACAGCAGGAGGAAAAACTCGTACATGAGGACAGATGGGTGTTTTAAGTGCCACAGCTGACTTTCAGTCAATAAATAATCAAGAAATGACAGTTTCACTGATACCTCTCTTCATCATGTCCAATGATGTGCGATATGATGCCAAAACCAAGAACAGCTGTCCAGTTTAATTAACTTTTAGGGTTTATATATATATATATAAAAAAAGAAACACTGAGTTTTATCCTATACAACAATTCCAGGACGCGTTTTGTTTCAGTCGCTGCTGAGACTGAATATATTAGGGTGACTCTCACAAATAATGTGTAAAGAACATGTCCAGGTTATATTTCACCAAAATGAACCTTTGGTCTAATAAAACATCGATACCTAGTCAACCGTTCTCTGAGGTTTGTTTTCATGATAATCAAATGTAAAGAGTTTTATCTCTAAAAACTGTTTAGCATATGGGGCCATTTAATAAGTAAAAAGAAATTGCTAGTTAATACCACTAACAAGGCTCAGAATAGCCCCGCACTTACTGCAAAACGCAGCATTGAGAACTTTGTAAGTGTACAGACCGTTTAATAAGAGGATATTTTCTAAAGACGGTTCACTTCGTGTATACAGGCAGGAGCCATCTTGGAAAACAGTCTCAACAAGTCGAACCACGAACACTGTTCATGCAGTTCAGCTCACTTAGCACGTCGTTCGTGGTTCGACTTGCTGAGACTTTTTTCCAAAGGTGGCTCCTGCCTGTATACACCTTGTTAGTGGTATTAACTAGCCCCCAAATGCCCCCATTACTAGCGTTATAAGCTAAAAGTTTTTAGAGAGAAAACTCTTTACATTCGATTACCATGAAAACAAATCTCAGAGAATGGTCGACAAGATACCGATGTTTTAGTAGACCAAAGGTTCATTTTGCGCATTCAAATCAAAGTTCACATCAAATCATATTTTTAGCACCATTTAAGATTTGTTGTATTGTCATTTAATACAATATTATTGTCAATTAAGCAAATCCCTTCCCTAAATTCTTACTACCATAATGTAATAAAAAAATTATAGTTATTTTAACAAATGTATACTTGATGGCCAAATTAATAGTAGTATTAAATATTTCTTTAAACTTACTAATATATTATGATTCAACATTATGAATAATGGAATGAAATAATAATGGATTTTGTGATGGGAACTAAAATATGGGTTTATAGTGTTTGTAAAAGTTTTATTTACCAATATTTTACATTATTTCTCAATGTAATAATAAAATGTGACTTGTACACCAAATCTTTTTTTTCTAGTCAACTTACATTCCAGAAAATATGGAAAATAAATAAATAAAAAAAAACTTTACATAAAACAAATACGTATAAAACAATACATCCAGATTAGTTACAGAGAATTTGATGCATGTAAAGTTACTGTACTTAAAAAAAATTCTTAATGAAAACCAATACTTTTTGATCATTTTCATGGCGCAATATTTAACTTTTAGGGTGAAATGTGATCTGGACAGTTTTTACAGCCATATATAATGACATTGTAATCTGAGATTGTGTAGTAATGAAATAAATGAGTTTGCCACAGTTCTTTGAAGCTCTTGTTGATATTCTAGTTTTGTTGCTACAGTAGATGTATCAGTCTACAGCAGAGGGAAGTTTAGCTCCGAAATCCTTCTCTTGTCTGTGATTTTAGAAAGGTAAGCACCTTGCGCCCATTCGGATGGGCAGGCTTAGGACAAAAAGAGAAACAGAACCCACGAAAACAAAAAGATAAGCCTGAGCTTTGCTTGTAGCTGTGGGTCATGTCTGGTGCTGCTTAGTGCTTCACAATCTTGCTCATGACAGCTTGTGTACTCATCTGTTCTTTTAGCATCATCCTGTCTCTGTGTTAGATGTTGCTACACAACATCTGTTTTTTTTTTTGTTTTTTTTTATATGCTCAGAGCTGTAATAAACGTCCAGCGTGAAGAAGGCTCTCGGGATTGTTTAATAATCGTTTGTCACTCGCTGTATGTCATTTATAGACTTTTACGGTTCATCATTTCAATTGAGACCTAATGATTTGCTCACTTATTGGACAAGTCTTGGCTTCTACCTTGAGCTATAGAGAGACAAGAGACCTGAAAGATGAAGTAAAAAGCAGTGGGCGAATATATATTTATATCTAGGACAATATATATATATATATATGGCACCTTTGGCGGTCATGCTATTGCATTCGTTGTCGTCTCATTACCAAATCTGCAGATCTGTTATTAAGTAGCTCATCCATCAGAGCTTCGAAACAGAGTCCAAAAGGTTAAAGGCATTGAATTTTCTTGGAGAGGGAAAAAATACCTATGATAAATCACAGGTGCTTGGTAAAGTCCCTATTGAATTAATGACTGGTATTCATCATTGTGAAAAGAAAGGAAAAAAAGGAAATTTTAGAGCTGGATGCCTGTTTTAAAGGGGGTCTATAAGCTACGCATTAGTTAAACCGCCGAATGATGGTCTTTGCTAACATTGTGCGGTAATGGGTCCCTGCACAGATGTGTTAGGATACAGAAAAGTCATCAGCAAATGTGGGCTGAAAGCGGCTCAGAGTCTGTCTAGAGGTTCTTATTGGTTTAAGTGTTTCTCAAAGTGCAGTTGATCAACATCTTCCTTCTAAGCTGAGAGCGAAATTGCCGTGAGCCCAGGTTACGGATGCGCGGAAGATCAAAAGAACGTGGCTTTGAAGCGCCAGACTGTATGCAGATTCCTTCCTTTGTTTTAGCCCTCTGCGTGTCTGTCGGGCAGTGCCACAGAGGGCAGAGGCGGGTAATTTATCACTGCATATTGCCTGATTAAGGAAAATTAAAGTAGGCTGTTGTGGGATGGCTAATTGCTTAGATAACAAGATCAAGCTGCAAGACTTTAGGAAAGTGTGCTTGTTTGGGATTGGGAGAGAAAAACGAGGGTTTTGAAAACTGATGGGAGAACTGCATTACGGTTGAGATTTGTTGGTTGCACGGGTTTGACGTTAGAGGATGCTTTCCATTAATAGGGTACAATATATTGCCTGAAACTACAATGTTTTATTTAACAAATGATGAATGGAAGGAGGTGCTTTATCTTCAGAAAGAGGAGGTCAAGCTAAAAATTGAGGAACATATTTATTTTCTATGATATTTGATTGAAATGTGCCTGACGCTGATTTTGTTGTCTTTGAATGTTAGGGGTGTAAAAATATATCATGTCACAATATATCGCAATACAAAAATGCAACAATACGTATCGTGGATAATGACTACATGTCATCATGTCATCTTTGGGGGAACTTCGTGGATAGTTCCCCCAAAATAAAAAGGACTGAGTGAAAAAATTTAAGTTTTCAGAGTTTTAGTGTCAATACTACATTAAACTACTGTATATAATGTTGATTATAATGTTTAATAATGCAATGGGAGAATATTTGTGGGTCCTGATAATGCCAAATGTCTTGTTACCTAACATATATATATATATATATATATATATATATAGTCAGTGATACAGTGCAAGAATATTCGTGTAAAATTATTCTGTAATTTCAGCTTCAGAATCATGAATATTGTTATTCTGGTGTCACCATTGTCCTTGGGTTACAAGCACCAAGTCCAAGCCTATTCATTTAAACCCACAATGTAATATCAAGTTTAGCATTTTAAACAACAGTACATTTTTTGTTAACCCTTTTTATCTTGGAGTATCGCAATAATATCGTATCGCGAGTTCAGTATCGTGATATGTATCGAAACATGACATGAGGGTATTGTTACACCACTAATATATATATATATATACCATTCAATTGAACAAAATGCAGTAATATTCTAAAATATTATTACAATAAAAAAATAACCATTTTCTATTTGAATATATTTAAAAAATGTAATTTATTCCTGTGATGCAAAGCAGATTTTTTTCCAGCATCTTTACTCCAGTCTTCATTGTTACGCTATCCTTCAGAAATCATTCTAATATGCTGATTTGGAGCTCAAGAAAAATTGATATTATTATCAATGAGAACAGTTGTGCTACTGATTCTATGAATAGAATGTTTTTAAAAAATGCAATTGGACTTATATTGATGCATCCTTGTTAATTTCTTTTTTTTTTTACTACATTACAATATATTAAAGCTCCAGTCCGTAACTAATTATCCAAAATATATTTTTGAGCAAGTACTTAACCAGCCAGTGTTCAGAGCGATCTGATTAACTTATCTAGATTTAAAACGGTAGCTTAATAATGGTAATAATGTTTTTAATTCCAGTGGTACTGGTGGATTTCCGCTGGAAATTCAAAATTCGAGCATGTCTTTGCGTCATTAATACGTCACATCTGTACACATAAAGAAGGAGTCTCGGCTAGTAGGCTATATTGCGTGTGAGGATGTTGGAGGTGGAGATTTATAGCCTTTTCTCACAACATTTGATATAATTAAACGTATTAATTTGATGGCGGATCCAGAAAGGTTCAAACGACAATCTCTAATGAAAACGCAGAAGACTTTGGACTGAGAGTTTGGAAAAAGAGACTGCAACCGGGCGCATGCCAAAACAAGGATACATATCTGAAGAGCATTAAATGCAGTCGTGCAGTGCTGATGTTGTTAAAATCAACAATTTGACAACAAAGTAAACTATAATTTGCACAGTTTGATGTGATATGACAAGCGATCGTTAGATTTAATCAGCGCAATTAACTACTAAGCTGCTTTTCTCTTAGTTGGTCAGAACAAAAGTGTTCAGATGAAAATGTAGGGTGAAAATTATTATGTTGGTCATACTTCCAAAAAGTATATAATCTGTGATTCTGAATGCCAGTATCCACATCGGCACGGTAACTCACAGAAGCACATTCTCCTCAAAACATTGTGTTCATCCACGCTGTGCTCGCGTAATGTTGACTATTCCGTAAATTACTGCAATTGCAGATTTCAAACAGAGATGGCGACAAAGAGGAAAAACTGCGACTGCAGCTTTAATATAATTATTATATAAAATATTTAATGCTTAACACAGGAAGTTAAAGTGTACCCTATTTATGGAAATAGTTTCCAACCAATACTGCTGGATCCATTATCATATTTTTTTTTTTCATTCTTCAGTTTTCTCATATGAATGAAGCAATAAAATTATATCCCTAAACAATCACGGAATTATTTTAGCTGTTTCTCTTGGGCCATTTTCCAATTATGTGGAGTAGATCTACCTTATTCCCTCTTGTTTCACTAATGAAACTATAAAAATCAAACTTGTCATTAATCATGTTCCTTAATGAACAAGTTACAGTAATACCCCCTAGTAGTACTACCACTAAATATTACTCATACTTAACAAATGTGGGAACACAGAGGCTTGTACAGGACTAGTGGAGGAGTGGTTTGTGTACAGTATGTAATGCTGTATCTCACTGTAAGCTCAGACTAAAATGATCAACTTTATCTTCAAAGGACTGAGGTGCTATTTTAGGTTTAAATGTTCTCATTGAGCACTCAATGTCTTGTGAAATATACAAACACTGTGTTTAAGCAGCATAAGCAACTAATAAAACTAGTGGGTGAATCTCATGAAACTTGTCAAGAACATGCCCAGATCATATTTCGCACCAAATGAACAAAATTAGAAATTGCATTTTTGCCTGAAGAAAATTTTGCTTTTTTTTAGGACTGTCAAGGTATTTTATTGTACTAAGCACATTTGCACTTAAATTGCCATTTTTATGGCAATGAAAAAAAAAAGACATTCTCGTAATTTGTATTGTACTGTAATTTGTAATGTAATGCAAAAAAGTTTTTTAAATCTTTGTTAAAGTATTTATATATTATGATAGTATGTCGTACTTTAATTTGTGATTTAAGATGGTTTGAATGTTTTTCAATATTTAATTATTTTGATATTTAATATTTTTTTATATTAATACAGTAAAAAATATTGAATTTCATTATAAGAATCTAATGAAAGTCTCTGTGAATATGGCCAATTACAAAATAAAAGCGTATTTGGATTAATGTAAATTATTCTAAGGGAATACATAAAATGAAAATTGAAGTGGGGGACATTTTTATGGTGGAAGATGCAAATATCATAAAGTCCTAAAATAGACTATTTTCTTTATGCAAAGTACCATTTCTTTCTTTTGATTTTGGAGTGAAATATTTCCATGAGGTTCACTCATCACAGGAGAAAAATGTGTTCTCAGTGAAAGACAAACTTATGATTCTGCCAAGGACTTTTGTGTGTGTGTGTGTGTGTGTGTTTGAGTGTACATTATGTCGAGTCCATGTCCCATGTATCTCAGCATGTCCAGCCGTCTCAGTTTGCCAGTGGAATTGTGCTCCTGCCAGTCAGTCAGTCTCTCGCTGTCACAAGGTGGGCCGCTGACAGCACATCGCATCGGCGTCCCTCTCTTCATCTCCGGAGGGTTTCTATGATGACGGCTGACCGTTGAGGCACTCCCGCCGCAAGCACTGCGCAGGCTTCCACCAGTCCCCGCTGTGGCACCGACAGATGGTGCAGTCGTCCACCTTCACTTCAATGCCAGCTGGGATGATTGTGGTACCAGCGAAGCAATTTGGACCTGTCACATGGGGGGAAAAGGAGGAGATTTTAAGAAAAGGAGGAATGAGCGAGAGCTCACGGGAGCCTCTTTTGGAGGGTGACTCACGGGAGTTTCGAAAGCGGAACAGACGTGTGGATGTTTTTCACGGGCATGCACCGATGGGCTTGTTTTTGTAACACTAAAGCTCTTTTGCTCCTCTTTTTTTCTCTCTCTAATTCTCCTCCTCACACACCTATCCTCTCGCCGGGATGCTTTGCATTCTAATGCGCCACAAGCTGCAGTGGCTGCTGAACAGCCACACTGGCACTATGTGTGATCTGAGCACGCTCCACTCATTATTCTCTGCTGCTGTGGCCTTGTGGACCATTGTAGAGCTATGCAGAAAAACAAATTAATTAGATGATACGCTAATTAATAAATCAAATAACCAGACTCCTAAAAAAACAAAACATAATGGGGTGTTTCAACCCATATTTGGGTCAAATATGGACTACCCATTGGTTTAATTTAACCTAGGTTTAAACATTTGGGTTTGTCCATATCGGACCCAAACGTGGGTTGAAACAATCAAGCATTTTTTGGAGTGCACATACATTGTATACAGAAAAAAATAAAAAAAAAAATAAAATTAATGCTGCTCTTTTGAACTTTCTATTCATCAAATGATCCTGAAATAAACTAATTACGATTTCCAAAAAAAAAAAAAAAATGTGTGTGTATATATGTGTATATATATATACACACACACACACTATCTCAAAATCATCATATTAGAATGATTTCTGAAGGATCATGTGACACTGAAGACTGGAGTAATTATGCTGAAAATTGTGACATTTATTCAGAATAAATGACATTTCAAAATATATACAAATAGGAAAGATATTTGAAATTGTAGTCATTTTTTTACAATATTACCATTTTTTGTGAAATATTACTGTAGTTTTGATCAAATGAATGCAGCTTCTGTGTACATTAGGACTGCTTTTACATGACATTGAAAAAAATGCTTTGTATGATAAACTTTTTTGTATGTAAACACTTCACTGAAAAAAAGAAGTATGGAAGCTGAAGTTGTGAAGTGTTTCCGTCTCTGAATAAAAAAAAGGTAATTGCGACTTTTTATCTCACAAATTTGACTTTTTTTCCCTTCAGAATTGCATGATACTCTCAATTGTGAGTCATAAAGTCAGAATTGTGAGATATGTGTAATTCTGAGAAAAAAGTTAGCCTTTTATCCTTAGAATTGGACTTTATAACTCGCAATTACCAGTGTGTCCCTAGTCTGCAGAGTTTAATTCTGTTTTATGAGCAGGAAGTGATAAGGAAAGCCTGGACTTAAACACTAGGCGCTTAAGAAGTGTCAAGTGTGTGACCAACCTTTACTAAGTTTACTTTTGTGCCAGAGGCTATCTGTCTTTGTAATTTGAAATTTTAAAAGGACTAGTAATGTATTATTCTGGTATTTATTAGTAGCTGAAATTATTCGGTAACATGTTTTACACATTATGATTTATTCATATTTGAATATGGTTTGTGTTTAAAAATGATTGAGTTAAGTCTGTTATGTGTTTTAAACCTTATTGTAACTCGATTAAGTGGTAAACTAAAACTTTTGCAAGTTTGTATCTCTAAATTCTCAGAAAATAAGCCATAAATAAATAATTGCGAGAAAGTCAGAATTGCGAGAAAAAAAGCTTCTATTCAAAAAGATAAATGGAATAAATTAAATACTAATGTTTTTAATTCTTTTAATTACATCTTTGGCTGTTCCATCTTACTGTTTCTTTAGTCTCTCAATGCCACTTTTTTAATATTGTGTGTCGACGTTGTACTTGCACTCAATCAAGCTGCAAGGATGCATCATGTGAACGTCTCCTTTTACTTATTTTGTGCTTTCTGGTTCGGTGAGATGGTCAGAATCATAAGCTGAAAAAGAAATTATGTAAAACAGTACACTGTAAAAATGAATATGCTTTATCTAATCAAAAAAAATTGTGGCAACAGATTACAAGCAATATTATTAATTAAATGTAAAAAATTAGAATTGAGTAATAATTAATCAAATTAATTCCTTAAAAGTTAACCATTTAAAATAAGTAAAACTTGCAACCAAAAAAACCATACATTTAAGTCACCATTATGGTGATCAGTGTTTGTTTTAGGTTTGTTTTAAAATTACAGTTTTCACCTTCAGTGATTCTGCTTGTTAACATCAGGTGTCTTCAATGTTGGCAATATGAAATAAAAGAGTTCTTAATTAATCTTTGACGTCTGTCTGTTAGTGAGATATTTTTGTTAAATTGTTTGGTGTAAACTTGACTCATTTTAAATGGTTAACTTTTAAGGAATAATTTGATTAATTATTACTCAATTCTAATTTGTTAAATTCAATAAATAATATTGCTTGTAATCGGTAGCCACAATTCTGTGTTTCCCAATCCTGGTCCTGGGGACCCACAGCTCTACACATTTTGTATGTCTCCTTTATCTGACACACCCAGTTCAGTTCAGAGCTCTTTATTAAAGAGATGATGATCTGAATCAGGTGTGTTAAATGAGAGAGCTGTGGGTCCCCAGGACCAGTATTGGGAAACACTGAGATAAAGCATGTTCATTTTTACACTGTACAGATTTTCATTTGGTCAACAGCAACGTTAAAACTCTACAACACAGAGTCTATTTTTCAATTCCAAGGGTATTTTATGATCATCATTTACAAGAAGAGTTTATTTTTTATATGCAATTCCCCAATGAGCAAATATTAGTGGCCCACTGTGAATCAAACCCCAAGCGGTTGGTATAATTGCTTATCAAATATCTTTGCGTTTATGTCCATATTTACCCATGTAAATTAGCAATGATCATTTCTAAATGATGGCGAATCAAAAGTGGAATAGCTCAAACAGCTCAATGTGTAGAATTATTCATGTGATGTGTTTGCATTTTCTTTTTTCAGAAAATTAGAAGCTGAGCACAGCTACATTTATCTGAATGTTTTAGAAGATTACTTTATTTGTGCTTTGCAAGCAATTGACATGAAGGCAATAAGTAAAAGGCTAGGGCAATGTAAAGGCAAAATATCCATTCCTGTAGCCTCTATATTGTGCAGTGCAATTTTTTTTTTCTGTGGCTGGTGCATTTCTTTGTCTTTATAGACCTTATTCACAACAGCGCCATCTTTGATCTTTAGCAGGAATGAAATTGAGGCTGTGAGTGAGACGTAAATCTCTTCAGCTGGTTGTACTGACATTTAATGTGTTTTTGAATTGTTCTTCTGATTTCCAAGAAATGTCAGTAGACATAAAAACTGAGACGGCATGAGCTGTGAAAAATTATAAGTGATCTCGGAACTTTATATAGCTTTTTACAGCGGATGCCATTGAAAAAAAAAAAAAAAGGTTAGTCTATGCCTCACTTTCATTCCTGTCATGTCTCTGCTCTTAATAAGGTCTATATACTGTCTCTATTACAGCACTTGACCTTTGGTGACCTGATGGGGGACTGATGATGCAGTGGTATTCATATATGATAATTATATTATGTTTGGCTGTAGGGCTGGGTAATAAATATCGATTTCTCAATATTAATCGATTCTCATTTTTACGAACCGATATAGATTCTTAAGTCTCAAGAATCGATTAGTCATCCTGTTTCATTTGAATGAATGGGACGTTGTATCGCGGCTGCACACATCCAAAAAATCGCAATAATCTTTGTCCTTTGCTACTATTGATATGAAACAAAGTCTCAATTTTCAAATTACGTCCATTTTCTTTAGAAATTCCAAAACATAAATAGAGTTTTGGCGCTGTGGCGTGAGATCGCTCTGACGCAGCTCTAGAGAAGCAGCAGCAGCACTGATCTCTCTTCCGGGTTAATAATACCAATCACAGCGCGAAATAAACATTAATGAGCATCTGAAAGTGTGTTAAAGATAGAGTACAACTTATCGAAATCCGTATCATGTCACATTGATTAGCTCAATCAGCGTTTCAACCGTGGAAAGACGTCAGTTAAACAGCTTGTAATCAATGTCATCGTCATATTTACCTCGGAAAACCCACATAAACTCGTTAGCCAGCTAGAAAAAAATAACTCTGGAGAGGAGCATTTTGCTAAATATATACACCATATTACATATGCATTATAATCTTAATGTTCTTCAATATTTAATGCATATTTGAATAAATCTGGCAAGTTTTATGACAGCCACCATTTAAATGTTTATATTTCATATAATCTTCTTATTATAAAAATAAATAAAAGTGTAATTTAAGTGATTCATTCATTATTACCTTCTAGGCTAATGAACCCTAGTAGGCTACAACTAGACTCCCACAGTTTATAGCATTAGTTAAGAGATTTGATTCCCTTGAGAAAAATTGCCATTTATTGTAACTGATATCCAAAATAATCGATATTGAATCGAATCGAATCGTAATCGAATCGAATTGCAAGCTTGTGAATCGAAATCGAATCGAATTGCAAGCTTGTGAATCGAAATCGAATCGAATTGTGAAATTTGTCTCAATACCCAGCCCTATTTGGCTGTATAGTAGGCCTATCTTAAAAAAACGTCATTCTATGCTTTTTTTACAACTTTCTTTAGTGTGTAATGTGTCTTTTTGAGCATGAAAAAGGTCTACAAAGAGACAAAGTACTCTCTATGTTTGAATTCCTTGAAATGCCTCCATTGTAGTCTTGAGTTTTCAAGACTGCCGAAAAGATGGGTCTCAGTCCGCTTCCAAATGAACTCTGGTGCGGTTCAAATAATATATGAAAGCAACACGGACCAAAGACATGTAAACAAACCAAAAACGGGACATGACCCTGATAAGGACAGAATGCTGAAGCATTCCTGTTTTTTCTAGTTTTAGTCAAGATGTTGCCCATCACAGTTCAGTACAGGAACCAGACCTGCTTCTCCTCGCAGTAGATCTTCATTTATGTGTGCGGTGGAGGGATTTCTGCTGCTGTCTTGACTCCTTTAAACATTTTATAAACTCTACACAAGTTCTCAGCTGGTCAAAATACCATCATATGTAGGCTACGCACATACAAAGAGGGCATCTGCCAGAACACAGCATTGATTTGGGTTTCCGGTAAGTTCCATTGTGAAATATACATAATAAAAGCCGACCAGGCAGGTTGTGAACATATCCCTATGCCTTAAAGGATTAGTTCACTTTTGAAAAAACTTTTGCTGATAATTTACTCACCCCCATGTCATCCAAGATGTCCATGTCTTTCTTTCCTCAGTCGAAAAGAAATTAAGGTTTTTGATAAACATTCCAGGATTTTTCTCCATATAATGGACTTCAATGGGAACCGGATGGTTCAAGGTCCAAAAGACAGTTAATAACTGTTTCAGATGCAGCTTCAAATGTCTTTAAACGATATCAGACGATGAATAAGGGTCTTATCATGCGAAACGATCGGTTATTTCAAAACTTATTCCAAAAATGTAACTTTTCTAAGGACAAATGCTAGCCTTGCTCTATTCTGTGAGGCACGTTTGCAACGTCACGTATTACGTAATTATGTTCAAAAGGTCACGGGCGACGTAGCCGAAAGTACAGAGTCAGTGTTTACAAGTTGAACGCATAGGTTGAACGTGCAAACTAGCTCAAACACCGTTTACAAAAAAAGGAATTAAAAGGAAAAACAACGATGTCGGAGGATTTTGATTCTGTACTTCCGGCTACGTCGCCCGTGACCTTTTGAACGTAATTACGTATTACGTGACGTACAAACGCGCCTCAGAGAATAGAGCAAGGCTAGCATTTGTCCTTAGAAAAGTTACATTTTTGGAATAAGTTTTGAAATAACCGATCGTTTCGCATGATAAGACCCTTATTCATCGTCTGGTGTCGTTTAAAGACATTTGAAGCTGCATCTGAAACTGTTATTAACACAATCTTTTGGACCTTGAACCATCCGGTTCCCATTGAAGTCCATTATATGGAGAAAAATCCTGGAATGTTTTCATCAAAAACCTACATTTCTTTTCGACTGAGGAAAGAAAGACATGGACATCTTGGATGACATGGGGGTGAGTAAATTATCAGCAAAGTTTTTTCAAAAGTGAACTAATCCTTTAAGATTCGGTATCTTTAGGTTCAGTGTTAAAATGCTGATGTGAATGTCAAGTGGACTAGGACATTTTTATTTTTTTTGGTCCAGACTAAATGAACCAAGCGAACTGAACTACAAGTGTAACACCCTAAATCGCGAAAGATCATGACATTGTGTGCAGCTGAGCCATTTGAGATCTCCACCTTGTAAACGAGGCCTAATTAATGTCATTAACGCAAGAGCAACAGTCAACGTCCAAATCCTTCAGTTGACAATGGCAAGCGGCAAGAATTGCTTGGATTTTCAAATTCCTGCAGTACTCCGACTCTCTGCCTAGACTGATCTCATGAAGTAGTGTGCGTATGACACACCAATTCATATTTCCATTTTTGGCATGTTATCAACACGCATAATCGCTTTTCAGCGTGTTTATGAACGCCGTTGACTTAAAGGGATAGTTCACTTTGAAATTAGTTTTTTTATATGTTTTAGCTTACCTCAATGGCATCCAAGATGTAGGTGTCTTTGTTTCCACAGTATTTTCAATTTTGACATTTTTCGGTCAAACCGGTGTTGTCTGTCAGTCATATAATGCAGTTTTAGGGGGTCCACCTCAAAGAGCATGCACAGAGAAGTCAAAATTAAACATGATTTACTGACTCGTAAATGTAAGTACACATTGATGGCCTAAGATACGAAATGAGCGGTTTGTGTGAGAAAACGAACAGTATTTATATCGTTTTTTCCCTCTTGTTAACAGCCGTCGAACTGATCTGAATCAGATGTCCAACTGAACCGAATTGAACCGTCTCCAGACGTTATGCCGGAAGTGATCTCTCGCGCGTCTACGTCACGCATTGTTTACACAGAGATTTCCGGAGTTTTACCTTTCACTAAACATATTTAGATATATCGAAATCGTCTTCAATTTGCAACATGGCATCGTGACTTTTGCGTAAACATACACGCCACTTTCAAGTCAAGTGGCGTGTTATCTATACGGATTTTGAACTATCCACGTGTATGTCTAGGCCATTAAATGTCCGAGGGATTCTGCGTGTATGTACACGCCATTAAACGTCCGAGCGAAACAAAGCAAAATGTAGATCTACATCTGGGGAGCGATTATTTTATTTTTATTTTTTTCCCTAGGATAGGAGGGGAAGACTCATAAATAGTATTGACCCCAGTGACGGGTAGGTTTAGGGATGGGTTTGGGGTAGGTCATAGATTTATATATACAGTAATGTAACATCAATGGCGTTCATAAACACGCTGAAAAACTATTATGTGTGTTGATCGCACGCCAAAAAATGGAAATACGAATTTGCATTTCATGAGATCATTCTGCAATTTGAATGAAGCACTGCTCTAAAACATATCTGTACTAAGCACTATTGAGTCTTTCTTTGTACACAGCTGCAATTTCATCTATAAGGCCTTGAAAGCATGTTCTTTATAATTGTGGTGGTGCCATTTATGATTATTTGTAAATTAGATCTGAATTGGCAAAACGTCAGCTCTTAAGAAGTGTTTTCAACATATTTGGCCCAATAAAAAACAGCATTTACAGAAGCAACATTTCAGCATATATAAGGCCATTCTTGATGACAAGCAAGTCCTTGAAACATATTTCTGGTTTGATGTTGCATTATTTCCTGAAATATGGTCCTCACTCTAAGTCAGTAAAAGTCATTGGTGCCACACATTTCAAAAAGAGTTCAAGCTTTCATGACCTCCCTTTTACTGTGGGAGAAAACCACCAGATTGCCTTTTAACCACATCACAGACATGTTAATAGACTTGCAATAGGGTGGTGGGGTTAGCGGTGCACAAATTGCTTTACTTCTTACAATATTCTGCATGCCCCCAAGAGACCTGAAGGAGTCTTATATGCACTCAAATATTTGATTTCCATCAGTAGAAATTATGAGCTGTTGGCAAAAGTACAAAAGCAACCTTTTAAGAGGGTGAAACAGAGATGCGGGACAACTAGCCTAGCCAAGAGCAGTTATTCATCATCCCATAGAAAAGAGCGTCACTAGTGCAAGGACACCTTGGCCAGGTGGATAGGAACCAAACAGATAACGGATGGGATTGTGCTTGATGTCAATCCTTAATGACCAGGACATCTGTTTTAAGATTATAGTTTGTCATGAAAATCCAAGTCCATTGATTACAATTTACATCATTGCACATTGTGCAGTATAAGGTTATAATAAGCAGTTTGTATTAGTTCGAAATTGGCAGTTAAACAGCTTATGTCCCGTATTGTGGTATTTTAGTATTATTTTAGTATATACTATTATCATATTTAATATTTTGAATTACAGCAGTGGCCAAAAGTGATGTCCAGCCAGGGAAATTTACGGCCTCACCCTTTATTCAAAAATCTGCTTGGAGTCAGTTGTTTTATTTGTGACAACACCAAATTGTGGAGACATCAGAGAACCAAGAAAAATTTCCCGAATTTTCTTTTTTGCATAGTAAAATAAAACCTGTAGCTTGCAGTTTTTTTTTTATTAAATAATTTTTGTCATAAAAATATTTCTTTTACCAAATTTAGTGTTTTGTTCATCCCTCATATTTAAATTGTTTGTTTAAAAATATACAAAATATTTTCCTCATTTTGATGGTTTAATCAAACTTGTAGGGTCATTAAAACAAATATCCATCACTTTTGGCCAGTACTGCTTTTACTATCAGTGTTGTGGAATATTCCTTTAAAAGTAATGTGTTACAAAATTGCATTACTTTTTATGAAAAGTAATGATGTCACTTTTGTATTACTTTTTCATCATCTGGGCTGGGTTTGCTTGTTTGTTTTTAAATAATAAAATAGTTCTATTTTTGGCAAATGTAAAGGCCCTTTCGCACCAAAAGTGAAATGAACAAGCCTGTACAGTAGAGGACGCAGCTCAAACAAACAATTCTTTTAACTGTGCCATTCTGGATTGCAGAAAATTATGAAAAAATGAAACCGTTTCACTGTTTTTATTCATTTTTGAGGAATACTGAATTTGTTTTTGTGCAAGTGAGATTAATTCCTGCTCACATTTAGTCTAGAACTACAATAACCATCATGTTTACACAGCGCGCACAACACTTCTGCATCTTACTCCTGATTTCTCTCTACATGGGACAGGAGAGTAAATAAAGAGCAAAACATAGTAAAGCTTATTTATAGCACCTTTTAAAAACAGTGTTTACAAAGTGCTTTACAGAAAAGAAATTCACAGAAAAAAAGCATACGCATAAAAATAAGATAAAATGTATTAAATAATTAAACTTGAGTAACTCTGATATTTAGTTGTAAATTTAAAAGTAACATATTACTTACTTGTTACTTGAAAAAAGTAATCTGATTACGTAATCTGCATTACTTGTAATGCGTTACCCCAACTCTGTTGTACACTGTATTTAACACAGTCTCATCCCAAAAAGTCATATAACTGACGTCTTGGGGCGTATTTTGACCATACGTCAACATCCGCCTTTTTAGGGCCCCCTTAAACGTCGGTAGATGGCGATCCCGGGCCGTCATACAACTGACGCTTTACCTTTAACGTCAGTTAGGTGACGGGTTAGGTTTAGGGTTAGGTTTAGGTATGGGGTAGAGTTAGGATCCCATAACCTCATCTACCGACGTTTAAGGGGGCCCTAAAAAGGCGAATATTGACGTATGGTCAAATTATATGACGTCTTGGGATGAGACCGGGTTGCTGTATTATATTTTTTAGTTTTCTTTTTAAATGAAAGTTTTAGTAATTTTGTACTTTTGTAATTTTTATTAGTTTTAACACTTAATAATTATATTTAGCTATGTTTCTATCATTTCTTTCATAGTTCTATTCATTTTTGATTTTAGTAATTTAAGTACTTAAACTTTAGTACAAAAACAAAACAAGTTTAAGTTTTTCATCAAATATTTATATTTTATTTTATCCTTCCTAGCCTGGGGTGCGTTTCCCGAAAGCATCGTTAGCTAACTATGGTCGCAAGTTCCGTCGTTATCAGCATAGTTCAACGAGTCGGTGTTACCCGAAACCATCGTTAAAACGAACATTCGCAAACAGCATCGCAAAGTTGTGTGGTTTGAAGGACAGCTCTCGACCTGTGGTTAGAGGCATCGTTTCTATATTGCATCACATTTGGAGGTAATAAATCCTTATCTTGAGCAAAATAAGCAAGCGGACATTCAGTACAACCGGTGCCTTTTATTTAGAATACATACAATGTAATTTACATATTTTAGATTGTCAAAAGATTTAAAGTACCGTGTTTGAAGAGTGCGAACGTGCTCTACTATGTAAGAACGAGCCACATATTGAGTCTGGTAATAAAGCAAAATAACTGAGAACAATTAGAAGTAGTCCTCAGATGACATGTCTGTAATCTATATTATCAAATCTAGCGTTAATTGGATCTCAAACAGTTTCATTAAGAGTAGTTATTACTCCACCACGTGTGAAACCAACGTCGTTGAACGATACTTTGCGACAGTGTGTTTCGGGAAACAGTCATAGCTAGTTGATTTCTCCAACGATGCATCGTACTATGGCAGTGAAACAGCAAACTACATAGTTGTACGGGAAACACACCCCAGAGAGTACAATCTCTGAATCATATGATGTTCTTTCTGTTGCAGTTTGATTCAATAAATCATATTGGTTTATTTTGACACATACCGTAATTGCAATTTGAACTGCGATATGATATTATAAACATCAAGCCTAAAATTTCAGCTCTTATGTTGAACCGGAAATGCAAAAACCACCAAGTCTCATGAAGGGTCTTCACAAGCGTTGTGTTTTTTTAAGGGGAAAAAAAAAGTCCTCTTTCAGTTCACCCAAAAGTGAATTGAGTAAAAATGGCAGTTGGCCTTGGTTGTACAGTACCTGACTTCGAAGGCCATTTTGTTTCACTTAAGCTGTAATTGTCAAAACTTTCTACTTTCATGCAGCTTTTTTAGTAACTTATTATTGTGAAAATAAAATGAACCTAGAGCACTTTGCTTCCACAGTGGAAATTTGTAAACCATTGTAACTGCTACATTAATGAGTCCAATGCAGTGCATCTCCTTTACAATGAGGTACATATGCAGTGCATACATACATATGTACAGTATGCTGTATTTTGTTTGTGTCGTTTTATTCCATTTAATTCTGCAGCTTTAAATTCACCCTGCTCTTCACATGTTCTTTCTACATTCAGATCATCGTCATTATCATAGGTGAAGTTACTCTGTTGCAGGGGAGGCCCACGTCATTGCCCTCAGATTAGCTTTCAACCTAGAAGTATGCAATTACTATGGTAACTACTGAAGCCACTGAGAGATGGTTGCCCACGATTGGCTCACCCACATAGAAACATGGCCTGTTGTCTTTCCAGCAGTGCACAAACTGTGTTTAGTATTTCTGGACAAAGTTCTGGTTAACATGGGCTGGATCCAAGGCTGCATTAAGTGCCAAGGTTTAGAGGCATAATTTGGCAATTAACAATCAGAATCAAGCACATCACTATTTCTTGAGGCTGTTTTTGAGTATAAATTTACCTCCTATTGCATTCCTGTGAGGTTCGTTAAGAAAGGAAGTGAAACTACCCAGGCTTCCCCATCTTTCATTTTGACATGACATGCAAGAGAGTCAGATGTGAGCTATATGTTTATGGAAGTCAAAAAAAAAAAAATGATGCAGTCATGTCTGAATTTTGATTGACTGAGACTTGGCATTGCCAGCGTCATTGTTGATCCTCTGCCAGCTCCGTCAATGCTTGGATAAGTGTCTCTTGACATTTAACGTCTCAGTTTGTCCATGTGGAACAATCTGAGGGAGATTACATGACAGGCTGTTTAGAAAAGCCTTTGACCAATGCTATTGGAATTGATTGAACTGAAATAAAGTCCCTCGAACTAATTATTTTGCCTTTCATCCTTCTAAAATTGCAACCTTAAAGAGCTAAGTCTAACTGACATGCTAAACAACCAGTCACAGTTTGTTTTGTTCCGAGTCATGTTTAGGTTGGTGAAAATTAAAAGTCAATGTCCCTACAATATAAAACAGGTGTGCATATTAGGGGTGGAACGGTACACAGAAGTCACGGTTCGGTTCAGACCTCACGGTTCGGCACGATTTCGGTACATTGGAGGGAAAAGCAAAACAAAAAATACAGAAGGCATTTTATTTTTTAAATAAGTTTTATTAATAAATGCATAGAACCAGTTAATTTGTAGTGCACTGATAATAATTTTATATAATTAGTTTATTAATTAAATTAATAAAAAGACAAAAAGACCTTGTTTGGTAAAAAGGACCCTGTTTGGTAATTGTTCCTGAATTAATTTTTAAATTATTTTGCTATATTTCAGATCAATATATTTGTTTTCCGTAATTTTAATCAACATTATTAGGCTAATTAACAATGTAGCATTATTCTCATCTGAATTATAAATAATTGATTTCTGTATAAAATAATACTACCATTAAAAACACATTCGATTTTTCTTTTTTAATTAATTTAGAATGTGTAAGATTAGTGCTCCGAGGACAAGAAATTAAAACCAATGCAATATGACAAAAAGATGAAACCCACAGACTGTTTTGAAATGGAGTTGGATAAATATGTTTTACTTTTAAAAAAGTGTGTGTGTGTGTGTGTGTGTTTTTGTTTGGCTGACAGTTGTAGGTTACAGTTTGTCAAGAGTTTACAGTGCGACAAAACAAAAGCACGATGTTGTGTTTTATTGCAAATGTACAAAAATATAAGAACAGTTTTTATGTTTCCACTGTTCTATCTCTCTCTCTCACACACACACACACACACACCAGCATTGCAATCTTGACATTGCAGCCTGTTAATTATGCGGTCACAACAAACGCGAATAGAGCGCCAAATTCGCGTCTATCGCGTCTAGTTCGACGCTAGTCCAAAGCGAGGATGCGTGTATAAAGCCAATGTTTGAACGCGCGTTTGAAATAAAGCCAACGTTTGAAAGCCGATGCGCGTTCAGAGCAAAGACGGTTCAGAGCTAGCCGATGGTACAGATTATGTGTCCCTAAAGAACCCGCGTATAACAGTAGTTCTGCATTACATTAATTAATATGTTAATTAATAATTACATTAATTATACGCGCGTTTTATTATTATTTTTTTTTAACCGTGTATTCTCTGTTTAAATTCGTGCACCGAACTGTGACGCCCGTACCGTTTCGGTTCAATACGAATACATGTACCGTTCCACCCCTAGTGCATATACATTCTACATTCAAGAACTTTGAACTTCACATAGTTTTGAAAATCCAGTAGATCCTGATGAGTCACGGTAAAAGTCAACGCTAAAGTCACGGTTGTAAACATGACCGACTTTCTTCTTTCATGAGGGGGCGTGGCTTCACAATGGTTTTGTTTCCAGACGGATCTTTACAGAAAGGGACACACAAGTCTCCCGAAAACCCTGGAGAATTCAACAAATCAGATGACTACTTAGTGTTTCCAATTTTGTGTGCCGTGTGCATCAGACGTTCAGCTAATGGTCTGTGGGCATGACGTCTGAGGCTGAGACTGAGATGTTTTAGGCATCACAGGAGCCTTCCTCCTCTCCCTTTTGTTAAAACTAAATGACTGGCCCTACCTGAAGAGTCACAAAGCAACTTTTCTTCAAAGACTATTATCACCTCTGCTCCCCTGGACTATCCTAGCGGAGACTGTGTCTGGGGGCTCTCCTCAAGCTTCAAAGATAGCACAGGAGAGAGGTGGGGACCCCTAACCAATGTTCCCTCTGAGATGCGCGCATACATTTCAGAAGCCGCTGCCGCGCAGAAAATAATAAAATGTCACGCAGAGGACTGACGCGAAATGTGTGTGGAAATCCATTTGATTTGTAGTTTAAGTGAGAAATAATTTCAGTGCTCAGATCAACCACTACAGAGTGAAAACTGGTGAATGCAGTTTACAGCTTTCATAGAAAGAGAACTATGTGAGCGTTTGTGATTGGCAGTGGGTTGTGTGTGCAGACCAAAGCTCAATACGAGAGGCAGCGAGAAACGAAAAGACGTGAAATAAATTCACATCATAGTGTTGAAGAGTGGATGAAGAATAAAGAAGAGTGGTTTGATTAAAGTGGTGGATATTATGGTTGATGGACACAGAATGGTAACAATTACACACCCACCAACGTGCAAACTACATCTAAAAATAGGCCTACATCATTAGTTTAAATCGATGTGTTTGTGTGTGGGGGAGTTTCAGGCATGGTTAGATTACTATAAAAGAGTTCACATTCACTTTTCTTGAAAATATTTAGCAATTTAATAATATAATATGTAAACAAATTGAAGCATTTAAACTGATATATCACTTCAAATAATTCATTTTTTTTTTATTATTATTATATTAGGCCTCTATTTGATTTATATTTTAAGGCTAAATAAAGAACCTCACAAGGGTGTTGTTTAGGGCTCATTGCCATTCAAAAGTTTGAAACCCCCTGCTGAAGAAAATATTGGAAAGTCATAAGCAATAAACAATCATTTAAATTTGATGGTTTAATGCCTCCTGAACACAATTCATTGACTGTACAAAAACACTGTGGTTTTTCCAAACCATCTCAAAGTAACAGCTTACTTTTCTTTCTTACTTAAACAGAATTGAACTGTCCTGCAGAAGATTTTTTGGATTATTTTTCATAGGATTTCTTGGTAAAGACTAAAAATTTTTAGTTTTTAAAAAGATTAAAAAATATCAGATAACCT
The DNA here is from genome assembly GCF_016745375.1 of Pimephales promelas. The sequence continues at coordinate 2,028,496 of NW_024121566.1, forward strand.
AAAATGTGCTTCATTTAGTGACTTCTTAATCAACTGCTTGTTTTTCAAAAATATGATTCAATACCAATAAGTTACATCAAGGGTCAAATAAAATAGAAATGGCACATTCAAGTTAAAGCTACAACTGAATTTTGAAACCATTGTGTTTCTACATATGCTGTACAGGTATAAAGAATAATTTTGCTCAGGTGGGGAAAAATGTCTGCCTAAAGAAGAAAAAAGTTTTGCTCAGCAAGAAACAAAATTAGAGAGAACATTGCCCCTAACCCCCCAACACCAGACATCACCAGCTATGCGTTCTAGAGTCTACTGCAAAATTTGCAATACACATAAAAAAGGACATTGGCTCCATTTTACCCACAACCAAACCGTCGCCAACTGTATATAGTATTTTCCCGTGGGTTGTGGATGTGGATGTCCCTATGCCATATCAGCTGAGTTATATCTCTGTAGTTGTAGTGAACCCCCAAATGATGCAAGTATGAATCAGTGTTTTAATGTTTGCAGGCCCAGTCTGTTTGCTATTGAAATAATCTCTTCTCGTGTCTTAAAGACCCTCTGTGGTCAATAATTGTATTGCTTAGAACTCATTTTTGCTCACCAAAATGACATATTTAAATGGTTTTTTCAATGTAAAACAAAATTATTGATGCCTTTAAATGGCTTGAATGTAACTACACCCTTGATTCATTTAATATACGTCATGAATATGCAAGTTAGCTCTGCCTCCAGTCACTGACACCAGCTCAGAATAGCTGATCTACTCACTTACTGAGGGAAACGCTGCACAATGGTATCGCTTTTTACAACGTCGAACACACAAAGGTAATTAATATGATTAGCCTTTGGCTTGACTACATTATCAAACAGCTAATAATGTGTTGCTAACACAAACTATTTTTGCTTTCGCCATCTCCCAAATGCCTTTTTGTAGCTCAAACAGTTGAGCATTGATGCTTGTAATGCAAAGGTCAAAGGTTCGATTCCCAGGAAAGCAAGAACTACCGTATATATCTGAATATAAGACAAGGTTTTTGTTCTAAAAATTGGCTGAAAAATGGGGGGTCATCTTATATTCGAGTCAACGGGGTAATCCATCGACCGGAAGTTGAAGCCAGCCGGGTGCCGCCATCTTGTAGCAGAACTTCACTTGAGTTAGCATTTCCGTTGACTCCCATTCATTTTGGCGTCACTTTGACAGTGAATAACTTTACATCTGAGACGTTTGAAGACCCCATTATTTATTTTTTAAAGAAACATGACAATGTATAAAATGCTCCATTACCTTGTAGCTTATAATATGGCCTCGTAGAAGCATTTTTTTTTTTTTTTTTTTTTGTAAAATTAGGCTAACGATTGCATCATAACCACACGACGGTCTCCGCCGACTAGCGGGCCTCTGCATGCGAGGCATTGGGAATAATGTCTCGGAAATTTGCTCTTAAAAATATTTTCTGTTGAAAAACTGATTTTTTTAAGTGGTCGTCTTATATTCAGGGTTGTCTTATATTCGAGTATATAGGGTAATACGAATGTAAATATTACTGTAAAATGTATCATTCTATTTTTACCATACTTGGGTGTAAAACTGCACAAATTCTTCCAAGCATACAAATACGGTAAAAACTCGCATCTCTGATTGGTCACCTCTCTAAAAATGGGTGTGATGGATTGATTGGCTTTAAGTCCAGAAACATCTTGGCTCAATGTCTTTGAGGCATCACACTTCCGGAGTTTTATCAGCAAATTACCTTCAAGTTACCTAGGTTGGATTCAACCTGGACCATCCAGCACTCCTAGCGAAATCATCAAGAATCTCCGAACTCTACCGCATCTAGACTCTTGTTCAACCGAAGTCAATGCAAGTAATCATTTTGCGCCTTTTAAAATATGATTCTGATTTTTTGATGGTTCTCATAGGCTGTGGTTAATCAGTTAAATCTTGCTCTTTTTTTAAACTTTTCTTTATTATTTCTTTATTTATTATCTTTGCTTAGTACACGTAGTTTACTTATTAAACTCATTATATCCAACCCTGATGTAAACACCATTTTTGCATGATAAAGAAGGTTTTTTTTTAATATCCTGCATTGAACACTTTTATCCTAAAGTATCAAGGAAATGATTTGAATCTTCCTAATATGACCCGTCTAAAGATCTTGGAAGCAGACTTGGTTATTTCCTCCAGGGGACGGGGTCCACCGCAGCCTCACTAAAATGCCACCACCACAAGCTTGTGACCGTGCCCTGTCTGTCTGGATTAGTTCTCTTCCAGGCTGTAGGCGAGGTTTGTGTATCTGTGTGTGCATATCTCTGGCTGTCTTTCTGCGCTAGTAACGCATAAAGTCACAGCCGGTCTCTATTTAGCAACAATACCTTACACCACACTTCTCTTAGTAATGTGGATTCTGGAGAATTTAGGTCAACGTGTGCCAGAAGGGAAAAGGGAGGGAATTTTATAGATTTTAAAGTTACACTTGGAAGATTAGATATGATTTATTTATTTTTTTTACCAATCTATTTTCAAACACGCCTCCTGGGGCACACTAAAGAGCGTCAAGATTTCTTTAAAACTGAAGACAGGAATTTGGTTGCAATTCGCAAACTTGATGTCATTTTAGCTTGTTAAAATGCATAACGTCAACAAAAAGGTTAGCCGTCTGATACTGTCATGTTTTTACCCCCATAAAACTTCTTTCAAAACCAGTACTTTTTATTTAGTCTAGTAAAACAATGTTATCACATTGAAAAAGTCACTGGTACTTCCATGCATTATTATTATTATTAGTATTAATTTGACTGATTTAATGTAATATTTTCATTTGTTAATTGTAATTGATTTAAATATTCTACATATTGAATGAATACATGTGCACCATATTCACATAATTTATATTTATTATAAATGTAAATATTTTGTGTATTTATTATCCTAATCTTAAATAAAAGTTAACATTTATCTCTTGCTGCCTAATCTACAGTAACATTCCAGTCGTGCTACAGGTTGACTAGCCTATAAACACAGTACCGATACACATTTTATTCATCCCACTGATTCACTGAGCTTACATTTTGTGTTTGTGCCACTGTATCGGACTGACTCAGGGATATCGCTTGCCCTTGGCCATGCAGTGAGCCATTGGAATCCAATAATTGTAATTTTGGAATTGGGTCTTGCTGACTATAGTGTATCTAGTCAAAGGAGATAGAGGAGCCCCCTTTGGCCAATTAATCCTTCTTAGCATGGTCTTAATCAATGGGACACTGTTTATCTGAACCAAATTTCCCCCTGTAATTGAGCAGAGGATTGGTAATCAGAGCTCGCCTGCTGGTGAAACTGAGATCTAATATAAAGTTTGAGTGGTTTTTAAACAACCTGTGCATAGAGCTGTCTTTTATATCACACTATAACTAGCCTAGAAATCTAGACGCACCCCTAGCGGCCACCTCATTGCAGTACACGAGATCCAGTGGACGGAGTTGGATCCAGATCAAAGGGGTGGAGATGGGTAGGATTAGGGGTGGGGTTAGGGATCAGGGGGAGGAGATGGGTAGAATTAAGGGTGGGGTTAGGGATCAGGGGGTGGAGATGGATAGGTTTAGGTATATGTAAGGATTTCGTGTTCTGCAGTGAGGACCATCTCTTAACGGCAGCAAAAATAATTTTGCAATGTGGTCACCGTGGTCACTGAAAAATAATTTCCAGTGTGGTCTAGCAACTCTCCGTTGGCTTGCGAGCTGGAAAAAAACAAACTCTGGACAGGCCAATCACATCATGTATAGAGTTAGTGGGCGGACTTAACATAATGACAGCAGAGTTCTGATGGTTCTGCGTGATTTCCATAGGTGATTTCCCAGCTACTTAACAAAGAAGATGCTGCTGGCGAGCAGCGGTCTTTCAAATCGGCTTTGGCCGCGACTATGGAGGACTTGGAGTTAAAGGAGTAGTTCACTTTTTAAAAAAAAAACTTTTGCTGAAAATTTACTCGCCATCTGGTCCCTGGTGTGCACCAAACAAACATTTTTCTCCATATAATGCACTTTACTAGGAACCAAACGATTCAAGGTCCAAAAGACACTTTCAGTTAAAACTGCAAACTGTTCAAAGGGCTTTAAACGATTCCAGTCGATGAATAAGGGTCTTATCAAGCGAAATGATCGCTCATTTAAAAAAACAAACAAGGTTTAACTTTTATATGCTCAAATGGTCGCCTTGCTCTATTCTGTGATGCGCGTTCATAGGAAAAGATTTGTTTTGTTGATTTTGACCCTTATTCATCATCTGGAATTGTTTAAAGCCCTTTGAACAGTTTGTAGTTTGCACTGAAACTGTCAAGTAATAAAGTATTCTCGTGAGTGTATAATATGCCATTGAAAATACATACGGGTAAGGGGTTCTGATGTCGGTTGCCATGTTTCCTCTCCATCTTGAAAGTACATTAGGCAAAGAGGGACATACCCGTTAATTCAAGCTTCGGCTTCCGCGATTACGTTTGAGTTAACACTCATGGACGAGGTCGAACTGGAAGCCATGTTAATATTGGACTACATTGGCCACCGTAGGACTTAAAACGAAATTGGAATTGAGAGGAACAGAAACTAACATTCACTGGATGGTTATATACCTTTTCACCGCTAGATGGGGGTAAAAATCACACAGTGTAGCTTTAAGTCACTTAAGTCATTCTTAAAAAACGAAGATGTGTTCAGAGTTTTGATGACCAGATTGTTCAAGTTTAAAATATCAACTAACTCCGCTGGTGGAAAAAAGCATGAGACTCACTCATCCACTGCCGTTTGTAGCTCTGGTTGGTTGTAGCGCTATCCTGTTGCGTGCAGAGGGATTTTGAAAGACAACTATTCAGATTGAGGCATGCCAATTGTGAGTTCCCAGGCCTAACATCTTGATGTAGATCTGGCTTGCCAGGCTACACTATAACGGCTATTTCCTGAAATCTGATGCATGCAAGTCAGCAAAACAATTTGCTTTCCTTTGGGAAAAAGTAGAGAGAAAACTCTAAGGAATCATTTAAAGTACACCTTGCAGGTGTTTTCATCTTCTCCATAAACCTATAATAGCAAATAGGCTGTTCTTACCGTTTTTACAGATGGGGCAGCACTGTTCTGGCTCATACACTGGGTTGACGCACTCTGGTACTGCACAGTCAGCGACCACACAGTGCACCTCGTTATTTGGCTCGCAGCGACACCATTCACAGGGCGAAGGCTGGAAAGACAGAGAAATATGATGCGGTGAGAGACTCTTAAAGTAAGACACCACAGTGAAAGTCAACATGAAATCCAAACTGACCCTATTTGTGAGTCTATGGCATGTTTGCTTTGATTTAAACGAAACCTTTTGCGATTGCTCTGTTAGTGCAGCGCACTCTCATCCCAAGACGTCATATAACTGACGTCTTGGGACGTCTGTTGACCATACGTCAACATCCGCCTTTTTAGGGTACCCTTAAACGTGCGGTTCAGTTCAATTAGTGTGAATGCTGTCATCTGAACCCTGGTGTGCACCAAACAAACATAAACAGGAAGATGAGACCCTAAAAAGGACAGATTGCCCATACAGTAACTGTTTTTTTCTCTTCGTAGTCGAGATGTTGCCCATCTCGCTTCGGTATAGGTATCAGAACCTCGTCTCCTCGCAGCAGATCGTTTGTGTGTGTGATGGAGGAATTCCTGCAACTCCTTTACGCATTGTATAAGCTCTTCAAAAAGTTCTCAGCTGGTCAAAATACCATCATACTGTATGTAGGCTACACACATACAATGAGTGCCTTTAGCGCAGAGCACAGCATTGTTTTTCGTGTTCTGTAAGTTCCATCTCAAAATAGGCAATACGTCATGAAAGCAAACCAATTAGGGGTGCGTTTCCCGTACAGCGACGTACAGTAGTTCACTGTTTCACTACCATAGTACTATGCATCGTTGGAGAAATCAACTAGCTAGTCACGAATGTTTCCCGAAACCCACTGTCGCAAAGTATCGTTCAACCACGTTGGTTTCGCACGTGGTGGAGTAATGACTACTCTTAATGAAACTGTTTGAGATCCAATTAACGCTAGATTTGTTAATATAAATTACAGACATGTCATCTGAGGGCTATGTCTAATTGTTCTCAGTTATTTTGCTTTATTACCAGACTCAATATTTGGCTCATTCTTACATAGTAGAGCACATGCGAACATGCGCACTCTTCAAACACGTTACTTCAAATCTTTTGAAAAACTAAAAGACGTAAATTACATTGTATGTATTCTAAATAAAAGGCACCGGTTGTACTGAATGTCAGCTTGCTTATTTTGCTCAAGATAAGAATTTATTACGTCCAAATATGATGCAATATAGAAACAATGCCTCTAACCACAGGTCGAGAGTTGTCGTTCAAACCACACAACTTTGCGATGCTGAAACGATGGTTTCGGGAAACACCGACTCGTTAAAATATGCAGACAACGACGGAACTTGCGACCATTGTTGGCTAACGATGCTTTCGGCAAACGCACCTGAACAAATCCCTATGCCTTTAAGTTGGTATCTTTAGGTTTGATGATGAAAATGCCAATCTGACCGCTAAGCGGACCAGGACTAAATGTTTTTTGTCTTGTTGTGGACCTAAGCAACCAAGCGAACCAAACTATAAGTGTGAACACACCCTAAAAAGGTAAATGAAAGTGCAATTAGTTGCTTTGTGTCACAAATCTCTCTCCCTTTTCTAGGGATGGGAATCGAAAACTGTTTCCACTTCTAAATTTTATGATCCATCGATTTTGTATGCCCTCGACGTTAACGAGTCCTCTTATCGATGCTCCTGCTCTGAGTCAACCAGCATGTAGGCTACAGACAGTGAACTCACAACTGTCCCTTTTGTCCTTTATCAAGCACCATAGCACGGCGTCCAAAGCGATTTTTTATTTTTATTTATTTATTTATTTTTTGTACCACCAAAGCCTTATTTGATCAGTGAGTAAAATTGTTTCTCTCTGTAGTTATGAATCGCTGCGCTTAAAGGTGCCATCTACCATAATAAATCAAATCCTACTCCATATTCCATAACAGATGGGGGCAGTATACCTCCAAAAAATGACTTGTGCTCCTACCATCGCGCATGTTATTCAAATCATTTGACATGATAGTAAAAGGTTGGAAGACCGCAGTTTCACGTGGAACATTTGGAGATTTTTAGAGATCAGAGACTCAATGAACTAAACACTAGAGTGAACTAAACTAAACACTATGAATCTCAACACTAAATGATGAAGACCGCCTCATAGATCTCAAAAACAAGCTGGTGCATTTCGACGGTATGGGAAAATAAAAGCTTGGGCAATTATTTGAAGTTTATGGTATTCGTTTTGTTCATATTACACTTTTATTGTTAGTGAATTAATTTGACAGACAGCATTCGCTGATGTTGATCAAGCTAGCGCCGTGAATTCACCGTGAGACACACGCAATTGACACTTAGCAAGCAGGTTAGTTAAGCTCTCAGATTCTGTCAATTATATTACGCAATTCAAAGAATAAATACCGTTTTGGCGCTTGTACATGTTACACTACAGATCCCTAGCGCACGTGAACCGATCGTCTCTACTAGCTGGAAAAAGAACATGAACTCTGTTGAAAGATACATGCTACAACTTACCAAAATGTATTCCTCATGCATAATGTCGACCAATCATTTTTTGAACTCTTCCCTGAACTGAAATGTAGTAGTGGGCTGTATTTCCACACGACTGACATCAGGTTCAAGTACACACACACACACACACACACACACACACAAGCCGGCGCGAGCGCGACTCACTCGCGTATTGCAGTTTGGCTGGTGCTAACGTTGCCCGTCCGCATACCGCCTCCCATGGCCGGAACTGGTATTACGATACCTGCCGGGCCGGGGCTAGTAATTTAGCATGCTAATTCAGGTTAATATCTCGGCAGCACTATAACTTGTCAGTTTTTTAATGACATCTTTGCACTTATTTATTCTCATTCTTTTGATGCGTGTAGCTCATTTTTCGTATATTGTTACCTCAATTATTGTATATGGCACCTTTAACGAGCAGGGAGGGAGAGATAGAGAGAGCCCCGGTCGTGCGCGCTTACTCTCTCGCTTAGGCTTCACCGTCTCAAAACTAAGCGCTGTCTTGCTCTCTCTCTTTCCCTCGCACATATAAATTAAAATAATCGACACGATGGAAAGGTCGGGAGACTAAAGTTTCATGTGGAGCATTCAGAGATTTGTTTTTCCTGAATTATCCCTGGGTGTGAAGTGCTAAAATAGGCCTGCGTTGCCTTATCTTCTCTGAAAAGCGTTTCGCACATTCAACTGAAACCAAACTTCAAATAAATGGAAAAAAAAAAAACGATCCAAAGATGAAATGTTTTCTGTGATGACACACATCTTGTGGGATGTCCCAACCACTAAACACACAACGCGCTAGGGGTTTCATCAACTAGTCGACTAGTGGACTGTCACAACCACTAGTTGGCGCTGTTGGCCTTAGTCGACTAGTCGGAAACAAAATGATCACATATATAGATTAATTTATTTTTTGTAAACTATTATACCCTTTAAGTATAAGCGGCAGTACTATATACTATAAGCACTATAAGGATTAATTACACTAATTACATTTTTCATACGTTTGACTGGGTTTGCGTTATGCATCCACTAGATGTGTTAAAGGGAATGCAGCGAGTGCGCGGCTTCGGAGGTGAGACGTTTATTTAGTAAGCGTGAGCGCGCAGGGGCGGGCACGTAACTTACATTCGCAGCCTAACTTGCTGACAGCTGGCTGTTTTGAATGAGACGACCCGATTACTGTGAACGGGGAGCACTTTATGCACATTCTGTGACGCGCGAGCAGTACCGGGGACAGTGTGTCTGTTCGTGTGTGTGTGTTAGAGAGAGCGCTCGTGAGCGGGAGACACACATAACCTGATTTATACGAGGTTGAACTGGCCGCGTGACAAAGCGGGCATAAGATGGACACGAGCGGGAGCAATTGATCCATATATAATGCTCTCCGGATTTTAAGGCTTGAGAAAAGGCCGGATTGAGAAAATTAAAGGCTTTTAAGTGCGCTTTATAGTGGGGAAAATACGAGTACTACTCTCGCTTTTAGACCAGCACGTGACGTGTTTAATATAGACTCATATTACACCAGATTTTCTCTCAAATGTTTGCTTTCACTTTAGACATAGCCAATTATGTTTATTTAACAGTATTAGCATAATAAGACTCAAAAGATAACTTAGTCCAGTATTCAGGCGCTGTTTGACAGGCTTCTAGTGCCTGTGAGCGTCGGGGGTATGCCGCGCGCTCAGGAAAGCGCACGTTAGAACAGCGCGTGAATTAAATGTTTAACCGGCAAGGCTTATGCAAACAATGAACTTTTGTGAATTGCATGATGTGTAGGCTACGTCGCGTTGTACAGTTGAGACAGAGGCGCCAGAACTGAACTGATAGAATGCACTGTAACACGATACTACCATATTTCTTCAAAAGCAGATCGTGGAGACATTTACTATTCATGATATTGCACACCCCTAGAATAAACCATTTAACGACTAGTCGTCGACTGTTATGCAAAACTAGTCGACTAGCAAAAATCAGCAGTTGTGAAACCCCTACAACGCGCACATGTCCGATAATGACACGTTCAACCAATTCGCGAACTAATGACTCATTTGAACCGATTCATTTTAGTGAATGGTTAAATCAACTGAACTGATCTTCCAACACTGAACTCATGGGACGTTTAACCGGTGTATGATTAATCATAACACTTTTCAATAAGGTTCCATTTATTATATAAATTACATCAAAAGTACAGTTTGCTCAGTCAAGTGTAAGGTTTAAAACAAATAAAACCACTTGTTTTTTGTTTGTTTTTTTCCCAAAAAAGCATATGACTACTTTGTCCCACACAGTGCTATCAGGAATCTATAAGAGAATAGTTAAAGAATCGGATCGATAAGCAGAATTGTTAGTGGCATTGATATTGATAAAATCTTATCAATTCCCATCCCTACCCTTTTCAACTCACCCCTCTAACCCCTCCTTTATCACCCCTCTGATAAAAATATATAGTAAAGGGGCCCTTTCACACTGAGCGTGACGCGATAAAGCTATGCGAATCCCCAAGTATAAAGCTTTCACACTGTACATAAAATGATTGATTGCCTTCAGCTAATGGGCTATATGCACGCATAAGTTCCGCATTTGACCTAAGGATGCTCGTCTGTTTCTGGTTGGGGAGATTAAAGTGGAGGAAAACCGAGGAAAACGGGATTTATGGGAGAGTCTTCAAAATTTACTGTCCTCCCGTCTTTGAAACGAAACTTTCATACGTTTAGATGTAATTTTATATATAGTTATGTTTATTTAATATCATTTTAAAAAGAAGCATAAACACAACGAGGGGTGTCTGTTTTGTCTGTTTTTGTGACTAACGTTTCTTTAGAATAACCATGGAGTATAAAATTCAATATAAATTCTCGCTATTGCATTGGACTCTACGATCGGCGGAAGTTATCGAGCATCCTTAAACCTTCACCGGAAATACCGCCGTGCATAGAGCCCATTAATGACTGCATGATAGACCTGGCGCTGACCGAGAATTTCCCTCATGTATGTCTCTCGTATCACCAATAATTCCATCAGATAGTATCTAACCAGTGAACAAGTTGAGACTGTACCATTCTGTACTTAATCAGATAATAAGTATGATATCAATGTAGGAACTAACCCCCAAATTAATAGGGGATTAGTTTCTACATTGCATGTCTGTTTTTCTTTTTTAAAAATAAACATTACTGAATATTACATGTACCCCAAGTCATTACACTAAAATTTGTATTTCTGTGATAATGCAGTATTAACAGTTCACAGATTTAAATATTCTACAGAGCCATCTTTTGGGATAAGTGTGTGCCAGCTTCCCACACAGTTCAGATATGTTTTTAGTCCATTATTTTGGCTGTTGAAGCAAGTCAAATGATGCTACTTCACAGTTGCTATGATAATGTTTGATGGTGGGCAGTGTTAAAATTGCATTTCCCACATAGCCTAATTTTGGCTGAAATCATATCACAAAATTAAGTTTGCTTGCATTATTATCAGTTAACAACATGTAACACTAGTATTTAAACTCAGCATTTTTCATTTTTTCATTATTTTTTTTTTCACTTAAAGCCAATGTGTCCCCATTTGTGCCGCAATGTAGGCCAATGTTGTGTAGATTTGGTTGACTAGTGCACCTTTACTCTATTCTCAGCTCTTGAACTTTGTAGCCCCATTCAAAGTGATCGATAGCCTCTCTCTGGCTTCTCTCACAGGTCTCCTTTATGTCTACACAGAGAGTTTTGAGGTACGACCTTTTCAAGGAAGTGCCTGGGTGGTTTGATGTATCTTCTACATCCTGATACTTGAAACAGCATTGTTCAAAACTCTTGGATATTATTTTGCACTCTTATTCTAATATAAGTCCTTATTTTAATTTCCACAGTAGCAATTTTTGAATGTTCTCTAGTCTTCATTTTCATATCAGTCCATTAGAGTAATAGTTCCTCATCTCTGAGAGAGTGTGGAAGTTATTTGAATGATGAATCCCAGGTAAGGCCAATTGAGAGGCAACTTTGTCATCATTAAGGCAATTGTTTACCATCTATGCAAATTTAAAAATTATGCAACATGGGGACTGAAAATGTATGCAAACGGCATATATAGAGGGGTTGGACAATGAAACTGAAACACTTGCACTATATTATTGTTGGAGGTTTCATAACTATATATGTGCGGCCTGGTGGGCAATCTTCACTGAGAGCAGAGTGTGATGGTTGAATTAGCAGAGCAATATCACAGATGCACATAAAATATTGCAATACATACAACACAATGGGAGACATATCAGAGTTCAAAAGAAGACAAATTGCCAAGAGGCAATTGGCCAGGACAGCAAGTCTTGTGTATCAAGGTGTATCGAGAGCTATGGTATCTAGGGTAGTGTCTGTAGCTATACCACCGTGTAGGACAAACAGTAAAAGCTGTCGACGCAAGAGGGTGCTATATTCAATATTCATGGTCGGGGTGCTATAGCCAAACACTCAAGCCAATGCCAAATGTCGGTTTGATTGATGCCAACAGTGCAAATCTTGGGCTGTGGACAATGCGAAACATGTACTGATCTCCGATGAGTCCACCTTCACTATCTTTCCCACATCTGTGGGAGTTACAGAGTGGAAAAGCCCCAAAGAAGCTTACCAACCCAACTCTTGCATGCCGTGGATCAGTGATGGTTTGGGCTGCAATATCATGGCATTTACTACTGTGCTTGAAGGGTGCGTCAATGCCAAGGACTACTGACCCGTTCCATGCACCCCCAATGGTTCAAGCATTGCACCCTGAAGCCTATCAGCATGCATGATAATTCACCAATACACAGAGAAAGACTTGTGACAGAATGGTTTTATGAACATGAATGTAAAGTTGAATATCTCTCAGGGCCTGCACAGTCACCAGATCTAAATATCAATTTTGTTAGCCACTTTGGGGTATTTTTTGAGAGCAGAATTTTGAGTTTATACTGTCAAAAATATAAATGTCAGATATAAAGGATCCTATATTGAATTCTATTTAAATGCCTATAGGCCATAGTCCGTTTCTGATGCATATTACATGCAGAACTGAAAAACCCTTTCTCTGTTTTTCATCAGTCAGCCTAAACCATGTCATATTTGCAAAGTACTGGGTGATTCCAGAACATTTGTTTAGTTCCATCAATTCTAAATATTTCAAATCAAAATATTTGTTTTAAATGCTTAGTAACAAGCAAACTAGGTATCTTAACTACATTTGAGAAGAACGGTATATTGTTCAACTTTATTTTGAAATATGTCTATGACATGAGTAATTATTACTTTGGAATGACACGAATTCTTATCAAAAATATACACGTACGTTTTTTCTGTTCATGGGAATTGCTGCACCATTATTTTAAATTTGTATTTTTATTATTGTATATTATTACTTTTCTGAGGAAAAACTAATTCTAAATGACACAAAACAAACCAAACATTTACCAGAATTAACTCAACATTTAGTTTGGGGTAAGTATGATTTTATTTTATTTTTTTAAATGAAAAGTTACAGTAAAGACATTAATAATATTGCAAAAGAATTCTATTTCAAATGTTGAAATTAATCTTTTGAAATAAAGTAATCCTGAAAAAGGTGTATCATGGTTTTTAGCACAACTGCATTCGACACGATAACAGTAAGAAATAAAGAATAAATTCAGCCTTGGTGAGCATAAGAGACTTAAAAAAAAACATTAACGATATATTAAATTGTAGTACTGGGAATTTTTTAAAAACAATGGGATGATACAAGCCGTTTCATTAATTCATTTCATCTTTTAAACCGAGGTGACACTGAGTCGTGTGTATGCTAGCGTGTATCTCACAGGGCTGAATGTTTCGGGGACAGACAGAGACTGGAACGCTTGTCCTGGCAGTGGTCATGGCCTGTAGTCTCTGCACACTGTGTAAGTGGCACGTACACTAATAATCCTCGGTTCTCCATTGATAACAGCATTCAGTCCAGTGGGACAGGGGCTTGTGAACTAGCCCATACAAATCATTTGTAATTGTGCCAGACTCCTCGTAGGGCCAAAAGCATACAATGCGCGGCAGTAGGCACAAGCGCCTGGTTTTTATTGCTTATATTGTAGAGAATGCTGAGGTTAACATTCTCGCTTAAAAATAGACTATGATCATGAACATTTTGCTTTGCAAAACGGTACTTGAGCAGTGTCTTGAGTGGGTATTATGAGATTCAAAGTGTACATGCAGTACTACAAAAAAAAATCATCCTTACAAATTATTCATTATATATATTCAGTATGGGACAAGAGGTTCATATCGTGTTCTGCTGAAAATAATTTTTTTAAGTAACTAGGCTTGGATCACTCTTATTGTAAAGGATTTATGCTTTCCAAGATTATCTACTTATGGCATTATATATTATTCAACAACATGGTTCCGCTTCCAACAAAAATGTAAGCAAATGAAATGAAAAGGGAAAAAAAAAGTTCAAAAAAAATATTGTTTTCTGGTTTTAAGCCAGTCTGGTCAAGCTGGTGTTCAGTTGGTATACCTGCTAGATTTTCTTAGTCTGATAAACTGACAAGTGTACAAAATGCAAATCAGACCAACCTCAGCTCAGGCTGGTTTGAAATGCTCTAAAAACAAAGTCAAGATTAAATATATTCATTCAAAATGAATAATTGTTACTTAGGTACACTAAAAAAATAATATGCTTTATCTAATCAATAAAATTATGGCAACATATTACAAGCAATATTATTAATTAAATTGTATTTGATTAACTATTACTCAATTCTAATTTGTTCAATTTAATAAATAATATTGCTTGTAATCTGTTGCCACAATTGTATTGATTAGATAAAGCATATTCATTTTTACAGTGTACATATGCATTTTGGGGGTTCTTAAAAATAGGGCATTCATTTTTGTGATTAATTTTTCCTATGAACAGCCAATCATTCTTTCAAGTGCTTTTACATTTATTCAAGCTAACCTTTTATTTTGGTTCAGTTCACATCAGAGACCATAGTTGTATTGCTTCCACGGCAACTGGCGATTCGTTTTGATGTGTGACCTAAAGTGGTTTCATTTACTTTGTCTCTTGTCTCTTATTAACATGCAAAGCCAGCATATCCTGGTTACAGGTAATTAAGTCCCTGTGCTCTTATGGTAATAATAACAGTGCTAAATGTATAACATTCTAACATGCACACACACACACACACACCCATATATATATATATATATATATATATATATATATATATATACTGATACTGTATCAGTGATGGATGATACTTTTCTTAAGAAGAGCACTGCAATCCATTATTAATGAGAAAAACTGTACCACAGACAGTATAAGTGCTAGAGGAAGGTCCACTTCTAGGAAAACGAGAAGTCATGCATTCCATGTAATCTTATAGCAGTCACTACTGCTGTATAGATGTATACAATAACTATACACTCACCTAAAGGATTATTAGGAACACCTCTTCAATTTCTCATTAATGCAATTATCTAATTATCAACCAATCACATGACAGTTGCTTCAATGCATTTAGGGGTGTGGTCCTGGTCAAGACAATCTCCTGAACTCCAAACTGAATGTCAGAATGGGAAAGAAAGGTGATTTAAGCAATTTTGAGTGTGGCATGGTTATTCATGCCAGACGGGCCGGTCTGAGTATTTCACAATCTGCTCAGTTACTGGGATTTTCACGCATGACCATTTCTAGGGTTTACAAAGAATGGTGTGAAAAGGGAAAAAACATCCAGTATGTGGCAGTCCTGTGGGCAAAAATGCCTTGTTGATGCTAGAGGTCAGAGGAGAATGGGCCGACTGATTCAAGCTGATAAAAGAGCAACTTTGACTGAAATAACCACTCGTTACAACCGAGGTAGGCAGCAAAGCATTTGTGAAGCCACAACACGCACAACCTTAAGGCGGATGGGCTACAACACAGAAGACCCCACCGGGTACCACTCATCTCCACTACAAATAGGAAAAAGAGGCTACAATTTGCAAGAGCTCATCAAAATTGGACCGTTGAAGACTGGAAAAATGTTACCTGGTCTGATGAGTCTCGATTTCTGTTGAGACATTCAGATGGTAGAGTCAGAATTTGGCGTAAACAGAATGAGAACATGGATCCATCATGCCTTGTTACCACTGTGCAGGCTGGTGGTGGTGGTGTAATGGTGTGGGGGATATTTTCTTGGCACACTTTAGGCCTCTTAGTGCCAATTGGGCATCGTTTAAATGTCACTGACTACCTCAGCATTGTGTCTGACCATGTCCATCCCTTTATGGCCACCATGTCCCCATCCTCTGATGGCTACTTCCAGCAGGCTAATGCATCATGTCACAAAGCTCGAATCATTTCAAATTGGTTTCTTGAACATGACAACGAGTTCACTGTACTAATATGGCCACCACAGTCACCAGAACGAGAGCTTTGTGCTCTGGATGTGCATCCCACAAATCTCCATCATCTGCAATATGGGCCAACATTTCTAAAGAATGCTTTCAGCACCTTCTTAAATCAATGCCACATGGAATTAAAGCAGTTTTGAAGGCAAAAGGTGGTCAGTATGGTGTTCCTAATAATCCTTTAAGTGTGTGTATATATTGCAGGAGAAAAGAGAGAGTGCTGAATAATATATTTGGCATTTTGCAGGTAGTATAAATACTATGAACACATTTATTTAAAGGCAGATTGCAGTCTGAGCAGTGTTTTGTAACTGCATTACTGCAAAGGGTTACAAGTGTAAAAGGGGTGTCTGTGATATTTCTGTATGTTGTCCGATTACATTGATTTCTGTATGGCTCATGTGATTAAAAAGATTTCGGAAGGACTAATTTTACACCTGACCAGTTACATTTAGATTCGTTGACGCTGTATGAGTCAGTTTAACGCTGATGGTTTTATCTCGTCACAGAGAATGAGGAAGCACACTCTTTTCTACTCGAAAGGACAATGACTTCTTCAGCCTGGGCCCGCATTGTTTCAAGATCATCTCTGATTCAAGAGCTCTCCTGCTATTGTGCGCTATCACTGCTTAGATAAATGGTAATGAGCCCTTGGAAGGGTACGTTTTCCATGGGCTTGATGAAGCATTGTAATACTGGTGGCAGAGATGGTGTGAGATGCCAAAATGAAATAATTCATTTATGAAATAATTTGCAAGCTGTGAGCACAACTATCTTTCCCCATTTCTGTCTAGTCTTCAAGAGAACAGTATTTCTGAGGGTAATGTAATGCATTCTTACTGAATAAAAGTATTAATTAAAAAAAGTCATAATAAAGTTAAAGGATAGTTGACCCAAAAATCCTTTGTTTGCCCACAAGTTGTTCCAAATCTGTATGGATTTCTTTCTTCAGCTGAACTCAATTTTTTTTTTTTTTTAAATATCAGTAACCAACAGTTGGCTTCTATAGTATGGAGAATAAATCAGTCCCTCCAGGATTTCACGATTTTTTTTGTGACTTTTGCGATCAAAATGACTGATTTTGTGGTGGTAATTTCCAAAAATTTGTGAAAAAATTTGCGATTTACATTTAACCTTTACCATAATAGTATTCAGTCCTTCCAGAAAAACGCTGAGTTTTTTTGTGATTGTTGCGGGCAAAAATGTATTGATTATGCGGCCAGTTTTCTTTAAAAATGCGATGAAATATGTGGGATATTTATGCAATTTTATGCGATGAAATTGCTGGAATTTGCAAAAATTGAGGGAACTTGCAAAAATTGAAAAAGAGAAAAAAGTGATTCCCCCAACATCCTGTTAATATAATAGTCATTTCTTATTACTTCCTTTGATAAACAAGCATACTACATCATAGAAAGTGCTGGGAATATTTAATTTCTCATCTTGTTTTATTTCAGACTGTAAGATTGTAAATAAGGTGTGGCCCCTTTAAGAGCTGCGCGCTCCCTGTTGAACTGTCTGCAGTGTTATATGTGCGCCTCGAACACCCCATGTGTGCAGGTAATTTCTGTTTGATGCTACTACTTTTATCTTATGTTGTTTATTAAGTAACGATGTGACAGTAGAACGTTCGACAGACAGTTATACAAGTTCGATTTGTGATGTCAATCACCTCCGTGAGTCTGTCTGGCGTCGCGTAATTGCGTCACTTCATAACGTTCCCATGGAAACAGGGGGAAATGGCTGCTCTTATGTGAAGCAAACGCAACATTTTTCAACTTTCTGCTAAGGTACATGTGACTTTTTTTTTTGCAACGAAAATGCGAGGATTATGAAATTATGCAAACCCCGCATATTTTGCACGGAAATCGGCAATTTATGCGGCGAAAGTGCGGCGTATTTGAAAAAATGCTGCCCCCGCATAAATATGCGGACTTTGGCTGATTTTGCATTAAATTCAGCGATCGCATAATCGCGTTTTTCTGGAGGGACTGATAAATGGAAGTCAATAGGGCCAATCAACTGTTTGCTTATTGACAGTCTTCAAAATATCTTCTTTTGTGTTCAGCTATCAAGGTTTAAATTGGAATTCAATTTATTTATTTATTTATTTTTTAGAAAAGGCATGCCTCAAACTCAATGGCTAGAACTAGAAGTAGTTATTAATGGATAACACCTATCACACAAATCTATCATATGGCCTAAGAATAATTAATATGACGCATTCTATGTTTTGGATCCTTATTTGACTTTGGCAGACAAGGTCACTCCTATTTTGTTTAACAGTAATTCTTATTTGTCTGTCCCAAAGACAAAATAACAACTGGGAAACATTCCAAACGGGTTTGGAACGCCATATGGGTGTGTAAATGATAGGATTTCCTCTATGGGGACTCGTGTGGGCATGCTGGCTCTAAAGTGGTAAAACAATATGTTAAAACCAGTTATATTCACTAAAGGTGCCACTGATGGCTCAGATGCAGAGCTTGAGTCATCAGACCCTAATGAGTTTAAGCACAGATGTTGAGCTACATCGTTCTGACAGCATTCTGGGAAATGCAGTTCCAGACATGAGGGTGACTAAAAGGCTCATGCAAAGTCCCTTCAGAAAATGTTAAAGATCACGGCTGGTGGGTTGCAAACGTTGCATTCCTATGTGGCTATGTTAAAACAACCAGGACCGGGGAATACAAGACAGAGAGGATGTTGGTAAAATCAAGACACTGAAGCCGATGACCACCAATTTCCACTTGAGGCATTTGGTATTATGAGATTAAACTTGCTGAAACCATTTCATAGCTCCAGTTTCCGCTGGCCTACTTGTTACTAGCTATTAATCAGTGTTTTAAATGAAAACCATGCTGTTCCTCAGGCAGTTGGATTGGGAAATCAATTAAAGCAATTCATTTCAGGTGCTTTTTATAGCTATTTTCTCTCACAGGTGTCAGAGTTTGAGTGAGTACAGTCACTAATTACTGCTCACTGATACATATGCAGATGAGAGGGCAACTTATTTCGCATGTACGTGTGCGCGAGAGAGACGTCATAGCTGAAACATTTCTAAGCACTAAACCGATTCTGTTTTAATAAAGTTGTAGTCTGACAAGTAGGCACTGCCTGGGTTTTGATGGAATTTAAACTGACATTTCCTCGTTGAATATTCAGCATGAAAAATGCGCAGCCGTCAGTTTCGAGACGCTGAACAAAACCGAAGCACTGTTCTTTTGTTGAAGCGTTGAGCGATACTCGCGGCAAGACAATTCCAAACTTTGTGGAATGGAGAGTGTTATCTGATTAATTTACAAAACATGGTTTTCTCTGAATGCTTGAGGATTCAGCAAGTAAAATACAATGAGGGTGCCCAGATATAAGATTTTGAAAGGATATGTCTAATTTTATTTTGCATGCATTATCTAGAAGCCATTCCCTCAAAACTTCATTTTCTCACTCCCTCTCACAGGTATTCCCCTTCCTGGTGATCCCAGGCACACAGACGGGATCGTTCAGAGCTCACATCCCGGCCCTAGCCTTTCTGCCTGGGATCTGAACTCACCATATAGCTCAGGTCTCTTGCTTGCAGCTGAGAAGTGGCTGGGGATGCGGCGGTGGAGTGGCTCCCTTCCACGGCTGCTGGGGGACCCTGTAGGTGAAACACCTACTGAGGGTAAGTTTCAGAGCTCTTGGTGAATATAACACAACAGCAGAATAGGAACCACTACCCCCCCAGAACCCCAATCCCACTGCCCCCTAAAATCACCAAAAATTGGCCTGGTTTCACAGACAGGGCTTAGATAAAGCCAGGATTAGGACTTAGTTAAATTAGTAGCTTTTTTAAATGTGCCATTATTGGTGTGCATATTGAGACAAAAGAAAGGCACTGACATATTTTAGGATTAAGTTGCTTTCAGTTAAGACAGCTCAAACATGCATTTTAAGCATCTAGCTTAAGTCTTGTCTGTGAAACTGGGCATTAATGTTATAATCATATTGTTTTTTTATATGTTCTTACACTCCTAGTACAGTATATTTTGTTATTGTATAAGTGGCCACAAAATGTATTGGGAAAATTTCTTTGCAAACCTAAGACCATAGTAAACCAAGTAGTATATCTGTAAACTATTTTTTATTTTATTATCACTATTATTCACTGAATCGTTTAAAAGTTTAGGGTCTGTAAGATTTTTTTAAATGTCTTCTATGCTCACCAAGGCATGTGATCAAAAATACAGTAGCATTAACATTGTAAAATATATTAAAGTAACTGTTTTATTTTAATTTGTTTTAAAATAGATTACTCCAGTGTTCAGTGTCACATCCTTCTGAAATGATTTTAATATGCTTATTTAGTCAAATGCATTTCTTATTATCAATATTGCAAACGATATAGAATAAAGTAGTGCTACCTTCGATTTTTGTGAAAATATAACATATTTCTTTGATGAAAAGAAAGCTCTAAAGAATGGCATTTGAATCAAAATAAATATTTTGTAACATTATAAATGTCTTTACTATCACATTTGATCAATGTAGTGCATCCTAAGAGTATTAATTTCTTTAAAAAAAAATCTTATTGACCCCATATTTGTTTACAGTAGCATATGTATGTATTTGCTTGTGTGTATTTTTTATTTATTTATTTATTTTTATTTAAAATGATCTAAACCAATGATCCATTTCCAAATGCTTTTTGGAGCCACTGTATTTGCAAACTTGTATTTTTATACTAAATATAAAAATAAAAATAAAAGGCTTCCTAATACATCCTTCCTCCTCAAAGCACAGAGAGAAAAATGTGCAGAGAGCAGTAAATTAATTGCAGAGATGGGAGTAAGTCACACATGTTCAAGTCACAAGCAAGTCTCAAGTCCCACACCATCAAGTCTCAGTCATGTCAGTGGTTCATATATATATATATATATATATATATATATATAGGCCTATACATATATAAAGTCATTCTCGAGTCATACAGTTCAAGTCAAGTCAATTTTCTTAATTTAGTCAAGCAAGTCTCAAGTCCTTAAATGTGCGACTCGAGTCACGTCCCCCATCTCTGATTAATCAACCTGATTCTCTCAGGGTTTTGACTGACAGAATTGTATGATTCCTGAACTTTCACTGAAACATTGTAAAAATCAAGACATGTAGGCCTATTGGATGAGCTATTGCCATGGTTTAGAAATGATGTGATCAACTCGGTTGCTATAAATCCTATAGCCCAGGGGTAAGCAAGTTCGGTCCTAAAGAGCTGCCGTCCTGCAGAATTTAGTTCCAGCCCTAATCAAACACACCCGAACAAGCTAATCAATGTCTTCAAGATTTCTAAGGCGATAGGCAGGAGAGGTTTTTTTCAGTGTTGGAGCCTGTCTCTGCAGGACAGTGGAACTTACCCACCCCTGCTATAGCGCTTTTAATCACCCTCATCTTGGGAAACGTGACATTTAATAAACCACTTAACTGTCCGGGGTCAACCTGGGTTAACAAACGGGTCAACGTGAATCGCTTTAATGATGCACTTCGATTCTTTCATTTCGAAAAAATCCGTCACTCAGCTTTCATTAGCAGTGATTAGTAACAACAAAAAGCTCTGCCGACTGATTGGTCTTCCTTATTCTACAGTGAAAAGCCTTCTCTGCGTGTAAGATTCATATCTCTGTGGGGCTCCTCCCACTCCTGCCGAGCCAAGTAAATACAGTCCTCGCCAAGGAAAGGCTGAGGAAATGCCAATGTGGCCCACACCAAAGGTTACCCTGTCGGCTTCTCTTAATTGGATCAGCTATGGAGCCGTGATGCCCTTTGATTCCCATTCACAGTTGGACTTCAGTAGTTGCTTTTAATTCAAAGAGATCTCTCCGGACACTATTGAGCGGCGATGCCTCATTTGCGTAATGCGCAACTCAAATTCAGGGCAGCAGAAACTGTTCAAAAACAGATTTCTGCTGGTTATGTATTGCATCGTTTTGTTTACAGGCTTTCGGTCAGGGTCTCTTCTGACGCCAGATAATCAGTAGAGACAGATAAACGGTTTTAAAGGTAATAAAAGATTGTTAGTTGTCCTTCCACTCAAGGTTGGTGAGAACATGCGGGTGAGGTGCTGTATTGATGGACCTGGTCTTTTTATCAAACAGATTTACACGGGCAAATACGTCTAGCTGAACCATATGCGAGCATCACAACAGGGCTAATCAGCCGCCTAACAAAGATGGATTTGATTTAAAAGTCGCAGAGACCCTAATTAATACAAACTGCTTGACTTTGTCAGTCTTTCCCTAGTAATGACATTTATGTCAGCCACAAAAATATTCCTTAGATGTTGGTGCTCTAACCTTGGCAGCTTTTACAGATTTTAATTTGATTGTCGCGAGTCTGACTTCCAAAACTTAATACTTAGTCTTTGTTTATAGAGAAACAGGCCAAGGTACTGTTTGTGGAACTGAATTTAGATTGACACCTCAAAAGAAAACACTAGGTATTACAATAAAAATGCTGATTTTTGTCAAAAGCTGGCCAGCCCCATGTTGATACAACAGAACTGTGAGTGATAACATATCGGATGTTGCCGGAGGGGAAATTCATCACGCAGAGTGAGACTAAATTACATAGACCCTCCACCCCACGGTAATCCTGATATTAAACATCATTCTGGGTTTTATCTACTGGTAACATAGTCTTAGATAATAATATTTGCAATACATTTAATGTCGGGAGACAGGTTGCCTATAAAAAGGCCCGAATTTACATTATCTCAAGATTAAACTCAATGAATCAGATGCGAGCATGAGATGAATGCTGATGATAGCTTGTTCTCTGGAGAGAGAAGATTCATGATACATGCAGTGCAAATCCATGAAAAAGATCCAAAGCATCACAATTAAGATTAAACGCATAATTACCAATGTGGCCAGTGAAGTATAAATGATAAGAAACATCCAAGAACGTCTGTTCTTTCTCCTTAATGCATGCATGATGTTTATCTTAAAAATATCATTTTTGGAAATAGGATTTTGCTCAGTGTGATTAATCATTACAAATAACTCATTTATAATATGAAATGTCATTACATTTTAAATAAATTTGATAAAAATGATCAAATGTGTGTATAAAAATTCATGTAAAACATACATATTTATATAGTGACAGGATAAAAAATGCTGCCAAAGGGTACTGAATTTAGAGTTCGAGAGAGAGATGAAATTCATAAATGGTGCTAACATGTGCTGGAAACTCTAATCTAAGAGGTGCATAATTTAGTGTCTGATGATTTATTGCTTTGTCCTTTGTTGATATCTAAAACTTATATTAGAGTTTGCAGTTGCTGAAACAGCCCACATTAACCCTATAGGAAACAATTTGTTGGTTAAAGTGAACATTCTGTGATCAAGGGCATCTGTTGTGATCTCTGTCGTTTTCTTAGTGTTGCAAGTTTCAATTCTCTGACATTGTATGTTACAAAAACCCATTTTGTGTGGCTTAGGCTGAAAACTAATACTTCTAAGAGTCTTTCTGGTATGAAAAAATAACATATGTACCACCAGCTATCTGCATCCCTGCATGTAGAAATGCATCAGTCCACGACGCGTAAACAAGGGTCCTGTTGTTGTTAGTGTTAGTGTTATGTTTTATGTACATTATATAGTATTAGACAAATATCTAGTACATGCAGCTGCTTAAAGGTACAATATGCAGGATTTTTGCAGTAAAATATCCAAAAAAAACACTAGGCCAATGTTATATATTTTGTTTAGTTGATTACTTACAATATCCCAAATGTTTCCAACTATTTGTAAATCGTGAGAAAATTGCGGCGAAACACGGGGCATGGGAGCAGGGGTGAGGAGTTGCCAGTCAATGACGTCATATCCGCGTTACCTCCGGTTTCCGCCAGGTTTGACCTCGTACTGCAATAGTAACCATGGCGACAGACGTGGACAACTGGGTCGGTTATGCCCATTATGCGTGCTCAACAGCGTGAGCGTCCCTAGCAGGGTTCTGTTCAAACATTATGGACCACAGCAAGCGGACTTTGAGACAAAAAGAGGACTAAAACGAAGATCAACATCTTTCCAGATGCCGAGAGCTCCACGTCCGCGACTAACTAGGGCTGTCGCGGTTATGGAATTTCCCTTGCGGTAATGTTGAGTGGCTCAATAGCGCGATTTGCGGTATTACCGCCATTTATTTATTTAATTTATATGTATTTGTTGCTATATAAATAAAGTTTACGATGTGGACAAAAATGAGGACATTTTCAGTTACCAATGTAACCGAAACTAAACACACAGTATGCGCATTGAAAGACTTTCACTCAGCGCGCATATTGTTATGACAACGGACTTTGAGCGAGTCGTTCATTCAACGAACACGTTTAAAAAAGCTGATTCATTAAAAGAGATGTAAAGAAACAAGATGTTAATTATTTTTAACTTTGAGGTTCTACTTTTCAAGGCTCAGCTGAGCAGCAATGCGTCACATGGGCAACGCTGAAGCTGATGCTTCACTTATTAGAGACCCATATAGCATTGATTCAATGCGTGACTCACTGATTTTATGCTGTGGGATGCTGACCAGCGCTGCTGCTGACGCGCATTTATGGGAAAATACCCGTGTAGAGAACGTTAAAATGATGACGCGACAAATATTTCGCTTCCCTTTGACACGACAAGCTTTTCACGACTTCAAAGACAGACGCTGGTAATTGCACGCGCTCTGCCGATCTCTCTCATTCAATAGCTGTCTGTGTGAAGCCTGTAGGCTACACAACACTATGATAAACAGTCTTGTTATCATTAGGAACTTGTTTAACATTCAATACACATGCATTAAGTTCAAAACAAGAAGGGTATAGCCTTATTAAAAAAAAAACGTGAATATTGCGGTTGCTGCGATTACGTGCAATCCTCTGCGGTTGACATGTCAGACAGTCCCTCCAGAAAAACGCGATTATGCGATCGCTGAATTCAATGCAAAATCAGCCAAAGTCCGCATATTTATGCGGGGGCCGCATTTTTTCAAAATACGTCGCATAAATTGCAGATTTCCGTGCAAAATATGCGGGGTTTGCATAATTTCATAATTCTCGCATTTTCGTTGCAAAAAAAGTCACATGTATCTTAGCAGAAAGTTGAAAAATGTTGCGTTTGCTTCACACAAGAGCAGCCATTTCCCCCTGTTTCCATGGGAACGTTATGAAGTGACGCAATTACGCGACGCCAGACAGACTCACGGAGGCGATTGACATCTCACAAATCGAACTCGTATAACTGTCTGTCACACGTTCTACCGCCACGTCGTTACTTAAACAACATAAGATAAAAGAAGTAGCATCAAACAGAACATCAAAGTAGCATCAAACAGAAGTAGCATCAAACAGAAATTACCCGCACACATGGGGTGTTCGAGGCGCACATATAACACTGCAGAGAGTTCAACAGGGAGCGCGCAGCTCTTAAAGGGGCCACACCTTATTTACACTCGTTACAGTACGAAATAAAACAAGATGAGAAATTAAATATTCCCAGCACTTTCTATGATGCTTCCTTATCAAAGGAAGTAATAAGAAATGACTCTTACATTAGCCGAGTGAGAACAGGATGTTGGGGGAATCACTTTTTTTTCTCTTTTTCATCAAACCGCAATTTTTGCAAGTGCCCTTAATTTTTGCAAATTCCTGCAATTTCATCGCATAAAATTGCATAAATATCCCACATATTCCATTGCATTTTTTAAGAAAACCGGCTTGCGTAATCAATCAATTTTTGCCCGCAACAATCACAAAAAAAAACTCCGCGTTTTTCTGGAAGGACTGAATACTATTATGGTAAATGTTATATATAAATCGCAAATTTTTTCACAAATTTTTGGAAATTACCACCACAAAATCAGTCATTTTGATCGCAAAAATCACAAAAAAAAATTCGTGAAATCCTGGAGGGACTGGTCAGAAGCGCGGTACTACAATATTGCGGTTACCGCGACAGCCCTACGACTAACTTCGACTTAGAGACGCGAGTGTTGCATGTTACTTGAGCAAACAGGTGAGCAAATCAATGTATATAAAACTAATCAATGTATAGTTCAACATGATGAAAAGTTAGAATATGATCTGTATGTTACTCTCTAATGTTGATCTAGCTTAGTCAGCCAACAGACAATCTAACTAACAACATTCAACACACTCAAATGCCGTTTAGTGTGATAGTGAAACTGTTAGAGCAAGTGAAGCTGTTACCTCAAGTTTAATTCCTCTAATAAACTGACCTGTGTGAGTAATTCAGCACTTTTGTGTAGTTCGGTAGAATTGAATGTCCTTATTCCTTTATATCCGCGGGACTCGCGTTGCGTGTTGTGCGAGTATACGTCTAGCAATCGCGCCCTGCGTCCTACAGTCATGTTAAAAACATCAGTGTATTCACTCATCCATAAAAGATCCATCAGCTTGACGACAAGATCCATAATTCTGTTTAATGCGGAATGTAGACCCCTTTTCAGTTGGTAAACATGGTGACGTTTTTATGTGGGCGGAGCTTAGGTGGAGGCAGAGCGATCCCTCTGGCTGCTTCACTAACGCTAGTTAGCAAGTTTTATTAGCTTGTTTTTTAACAATGACTGGAGAAAATCAGATTTTATCTTAATGTGTAAGGTCACTCAATCTCCAGGACCGTGATTGTTATTTCCAAAAGTTATTTTTAACGGACAGAACCAGATTGGCCGACCCGTAGCCGCCTACACGCTCACTCAATGCATGGACGATCGGACAGGATTAACGTTACGTTACCTCGGGTGAGTGGCCTGACTTCTACATCTACCTTATAGAGAAACCGATCGTAAAGAGAAACTGATGGCATATAAATCTTTAGATGCCTCTAACTATGTGCTGAATGGTCCTTTATAAGACTTGTGTGTATGATCCGCAGTTCTGCCGAGCCAGGGCAGAGAAGATGACAATGTACATTACGGTGCGATTTTAATCATGTGAATATTTTCTAGAAATAAAAAATCCAGATACAGCATTGATACTTGCACCAAACAACACAATAAGATGACATTTAAAAATAATAAAAGTCATTTAAGCTCCTTATTATGTAGCCGAATCAGTGCTGGTTTGCATTGGCCGCCTTCAGTTTTCACTTTGTTTTGCCTCCAGCTAGCACCGTGACGTAACTGTGACGTCGGCGCAAAAGGGGTCTATACGTCATTAATATACGCCTTTGTTATTGTAAGAAGTTAGCGACCCCTGGTGGCGAAACAATCTTGCATATTGTACCTTTAATAGACTATGGTAAATAAATGCGGCAATATGCTGTTCACCAAAGAGCTTACAACAACATGTATAAAGCGGTCATGAAATACTAAATGCCTCATATATTTGTCAATTCTATGTCTTCTGAGTCTCGAGTTAGTAGAATGGTTCGTCATGCAGCACGACACTCATGTGTATGGCTGATGGGTCTCTTTTTAAGAATGCTTCAGTGCTTTGTTGTATGATTGATTGGCTTGCTTTCTTCCTCTGATCAATATAAATAACTAGAATTTAAAGTCAAGAGAAAATGCATGCTACTTTTAAATGGATTGCTTTGTCAAGTGGATTGTGGCACAGTTCTAATCAAATTACAGTTGATAGTGATGGATAGGACTTAAGTAAAGAAGAGCTTGAGTAAAACAACAACAAAACTATCCCACAAGCACTCATACACGGACCCACCTACAGACTAATACGCTGTATTTGAGGACATAGTTGGTGCACTCGTGGATATGTATTCTTGAAAGCTACGTCAAGCAAGATTCATATTGTCATGAATGCTGTCTCAGAGCCAGACATGTGCAATATGCAGACTTGAGTAAACAATTCAAACTCTGTAAAATACAATCCACCCACAATTCAAGAATAATAGAAAGGCTTTTTTTCCATTTGGAGCTCCCCATGATCCTCCACTATACGTGGTTGAAGATTTATCTGTAGTGCAAGACGCACATAATAATTCATGCAAAGGCTGTGGGTTACACAATGCAATGCTAAATTAATAAAGTAACCTAGTCATTTTGCAATTCTGGTAATCGGGAGGCAGCGTGATCCTACCTTGAACTCCTCCAGGATTTTATAAGTCTTCCCTCTGTATTCGCAGAAGTTTTTGACCTCCTTGCATTCGGGGCAACACCCGTTGTGTTCCACCTTGGTGCACTTGGGGTGTATTTTAGGGCACTCGGGTTGGTCACAGACAGGTCCGTCCTCCGTGCACATGCACGGGCAGTTCGAGTGGCCAGGGAAGAAGCGTTCCCCGAGCTTGTACACAAAGCCACTGTCATCCACGCAGCCTTTCCCTCGGTAGTCATCGAAAATGATGTCATTGTTGGCAGTTCTCTCAGCCTCTTCCGCGGCGGGATAGTCCTCAGGGCCGACAGAGGCCGGTGAGACGGCGGCGTTCAGGGCGAGCAGCACGACGCAAATCGCCGGGAGAAAAGGGCCCATCCTTTGCCGCGGCAGTCTTGGCGCATTCAAGGAGAGTGTCTCAGGTCCCTTAAGTTGTAAGTCTCCATGCTGCAAATATGACACTGAAAGAAATGTAAACAACCCGTAGCTTGATAACTGGACATGCACTTTCTTTATCTTAACTCATAAAAAGAATGTCACAATGATCATGGTATGGTTTTCTTGAGAAATGTAACCTCAAGTGAATGGAGGAGTGTTGTAACAAAAATCTATTTTTTTTTTTTTTTTTTTTGCACTGTCTCAAATCTACAATTGCAGTTGCCTTAAAATTTGAAGTTGATTGAACTGGAAAAAGTGAGTTAATGCAATGAAGGAGATTGATTTAATCATCAGAAACTCAAAATAATAAGTTATCTGAACTAAATAAATTATTTAAGTTGATTTGACAAAAGAAAAAAATGTTGTGATAACAAATCTTGAAGTATTTTTTTTTACAGTGATCTGCTACAAAGTAGTTTTGAAAATATACTATAAACCCAAACTGTATAAATTAGTGTCAGGTACAGAGTCCTGTTATAGGCTACTGGTATGAGTTGCAACACCTATTAAATTTTAGTATGAATTTGTTGTGCCAGTCAAATTGATTTACAAATATCATAAATACACACACACACTGGGAAGTGTTACAACCCTCCCAATCCTGTCGTTAGTCACAAACTACACGTGCAGATATCAGAAAATACATGTTTCATTTCAAATTAAATACATTCTGATTGATCTGCTTTGGAATGCTCCTGAAATTACATGTTTCATTTCAAATTAAATACATTCTGATTGATCTGATTTGGAAATCAAATTCTAAACCAGACATAAAAGCTATTTTGAGGAAAGTGAAATTGCCTGACCTGTAAATAAAACGTCTACGGTCTCCCCATGAGGATGGGGGGTCAGGTATGTTAGTGGTTTCACCCCTGTTAAACAAAAGGTGTTACAACTCACCCAGTGTTACAGCACTCCCCGGTCTCACTGGTTAATCTCTGGTAAAGATCTGTCATTTGTTCCCATACAGAATGCACTGATGAAGAGTCAGCTCACGTAAACGTGGTGTGTTTTCCTCCTAAATGCTTTCTCTGGTGGGGGTGTTGAAAATATTACTTGCGTGTGCACGGGAAAAAGCCCACGAAGAACAAAGTAAATCAACGCAAACAGAAACCCAGATAATCACAGCCATTACAGACAGTGCTCTGCTCAACAAAGTTAGCCAGGATGTCTATTCTCGGGGACAACAGGTAGCTCCCCAGCTTAATTCCTCACTGCAGATGTGCATTGACCATGTCCGTACATTTCCACGCTCTGAATTTCGACTGCTCCAAGAGCCCTGAAGAAACGACACGGTTCCTGTGTCATTAACGAGTGCGTAATGGGCTTCAGTCCAAATGCCTCTTCACTCGTGAAAGCACGAGAAATTAAGCATAAAACGGCACAGTAGTGCGCGATTCTGCACGCACTAAGAAGCTGGCAGAGGAAAGCACTTTAAATGAAGAGTTCCCCTTTTACACTGAAAGATAGTCTAGTATTGTCAATGTCTAGCCTAGTCTATAATAAAATGACTGCCTCAGGCATGCTGAATGTATATGTGCAGAGACTGTCCGCCTTGAATGTAAATATAAATGCATTTTAAGCAAGTAATATAACCATGGTCATGCAATATTAATTAAATATTGCATTGAAGTATTGCAATAAACACGGATATGCCTTTAACCAAGTGGTTGGACTAGACTTACCGCGTTAAAAATGTCTGGTTCCACTTTGTTGGAATCGTAATCAAACGAACAAGTACACCTTCATGATGATAAACTCCAAAAAAATCATTCCAATTCGGGTTGGTGCAAAAAAAAAAAAAAAAAAAAATGTGCTTACTCCAATACAACAGATAATCCGAATGTCTCTATTATTTACAAATGAATGCTGATCATGTCCACTTCAGAAATGACATATCCAGAAACGCAATAATGATTCCCCCGATCATTTAGAGACCTCAAAAGGAAGGGGAAAAGATCCAAAACATATGTACACTTCCTTCTCGTGATCATCTAGTCATCCGCGACATTTAAATCAACTCCCAAATACTGCAGGTAAAACAGTATAACGCCATTTGGTGTTCGGCACCTCCGCCGAGAAAACAATTTGATGTCAAGTTAATAAACGAGATTAGATTCGATGGCATTACGTTTCCCCAGAGCGAAAGTAAGTTTATCTACATTGGAGAGGCTCGCACCGCCAGAGCAGACAGAAAAGCATCGTCTGAGACTAAGTTGAGTGCGGAGAGGAATGAGAACAGAGGAGCGTTTCATCTTCAGTAGGTCGCCTCAGAGAGTTCAGCACCGCGGACAGCGCGCGACCCCGCACTGCCGCTGCTCCAATCTTCTCCCTGCGAAATTCTCTAATCATGAAGCATGATTTTGCGAAACGTGCAACAGGACAGTTTTTTCTCTGGATCTTTTGGTCGTATTTGGCGCACTCTACTCAGCGTTTTCAATCGTAAATTAAAAGAAGTCATTAAATCGAGTTTGGTCATCAACAGTGAATCACATTGCAACAATTGAAAATTTCATTGCATAGGCTGATAAATTGTAAACTGAACCCACAAGAAATATATAAAATTGCTGTGCAGAAGGTAACCCATAGGGGCCACTGCATTACTGTATTTGATAGTGAGCTGAAGGTGGGCGTTTAGTATTGGTGCATTTTGTGTCCTTCGTTAACGTGTAAACAATGAAAAGTTTTGCTTTGCTATTATACACGTATTTCATAATGCATCAACTCAAATGCAGATATAAATGTATTTATGTATTTGTGCGTGTGTTTATTTTGTTCCTTTCTACCACACTGTAAAAAAAAAAAATCCGTTAAATTTACGGAAAAAAAAATAGCAGCTGAGCAGCAGAGTTGTCCTGTTAAAAATACGGTAGCAACATTGTAGGTTTAAAAGACTTTTAACCATATTTAATTTTACAGCAATAAACTGTATTTCATTATCTGATATCAAAAGATCAATCTAAGCTCATCATAATCAGCTCTTCCATGAGAAAATTCACACTACTATAGATAGAAGCTGCAGTGTCATTCACACAAACATTAAACACCATCATGGTAACATGTTGAAATTTAAAATAAAAATGCAATAAGTATTAATTTAACAACATTAAATGTAACACAAAACCCTAATGTACATAACTGATTAGAAAAAAAAAACTAAGAAAATTATAAAGAAACCGTTAAAATACATTAAATGTGAAGTGTCACGCAGGGAATTGTGGGAATGTCAATTTACATTTTTTTCACTGTAAATTATACAATGACTTGTTCTTTTTCACTTCCAAAAACTGTAAATTTAATAGTATTTTACAGTAAAATTACATTAAATGTACCATTATATACATCACAGTTATTTACCGTATATAAGGAAACTTTCTGTTACCCAATTAACAGTTTTTCACTGTAGCATTTTTACAGTCTTTTACTGTTAAAATCACGATCATTTAATATATATGGTTGGTAACACTTTATTACTTTGCAACTACATGTCAACTAACTCTCATCAGAGTATTAGTAGACTGTCTACTTAATATTTGTTAACTCTTTATTGTAATGGTCCCCCAACAGATATTCTAAGTGACTTTGCAACTACATTTCAACTTATTCTAACCCTACCAGTCTACTAATACTCGACTAACACTCTGATGAGAGTTAGCAGACATGTAGTTACGGCGTTATAGTCAACAGAACGTGTTACAGGGACCATCAAAATTAAGTGAAACCATATTGTTTTCCCAGGTTATGAACTCCAACGTATTAAAATTATGGACAATTGTACATCTTGTCAACATATGATCTCTTCAAGGACTCACTCTCTACCTCTTATTTATTTTATCTTAAATGACAATTGTGTGTAGGGGGAGATCTGAAAATGCCATCCCTGTTACCATGTCAGTAAACGACTGATAATTGAAAACTGGATATTTGTAGAAATACCAGCATTAAACTCTCTTTGTAATGGAGTCACTCTAAATGATGCTGGGTTGTTTTAACCCAAATTTGGGTCAAATATGGACTAACCCAAATGTTGGGTTAAAAATGTCATTTAAAATTTGAACCCAACTTCAACTTTCACTTTCAACTGTACATTTTTTTAATTACATTTTTAACCCAACATTTGAGTTTGTCCATATTTGACCCAAATTTGGGTTGAAACAAGTGTAGTGGCATGATCTTCAGCACAGCTAGCGATAGCTAAGTGAACTGTTAAAAGTTCAACTTTTTTATAAGTTAAGCTAAAATCACATTTCCATAAATGGAAGAGATACCCATTTTGTGGAATTAATTATAGTTGTATGAATTATACAAATGAATTTCGAACTCAAAACTGCATAATGCAAGCTCGCTACTTCATTTTGCTTGTTTATATATATATATATATATATATATATATATATATATATATATATATATATATATATATATATATATTCTTGCTGTGTCTCATTATATTAATGGTCTTCCAGCTTCTGCATTCTTATTGTTCTCATGGTAACACAGCAATGAAGGTTCTGCAGAAATGACAAAATTAGTAGTTCATCCTCAGCTGCGGCAACACTGGCAGCTGTTATTGAATAATCGCACTCAGTTTATGTCTTCTTCCGAAACTGAAAGCCTAAGCACCCAATATCTGCGATTAAATTCAGTCTGTTGCAAAGCGCTCCTGTGGGCCTGCTCGATCATCCAATTTTCCTCATGAATGGAACATTCAATATAATGTCCAACACCCATAAAATCCAAACAATAACATAGCAGAATTAGCCGTTGACATGGCCATAGAAATCGACAATACAATAGTGTGTTATGTAACATCTTGATGAGCACATTGTAGATCAACAGGTGAATGTGGTGAGGTTGGGTTCTGAAGTATTCACCCTTGAATACAAACATCCAAACCCGCTGATACCAAGCCACCTTAGATACAGGCTGTTCACATAGCAGAGCAAATCAATAGAAAGATATCTAAAAGCGAGGACACACGCTTTGCTTTTAACAGTGAAATTTCAGCTCTAGGTTATCTGCCCCTGAAGATACATTTGGCCAGTTTCAGGGGAGTATGTATGGGCAAAGCCAAACATGAGAAACTATCTCTTAGACTCTTCATCCCACTGTGACTCTAATCGAATAAACATACCTCAGGGGAGATGGAGTCTAGTGTGCCTTTGGCTTAACCTTCACTCTCTCTCTTCCTTTGCTAAATCTCTCCGTGCAACGCAAGTCGGCTAGACTGATGTGCTAATGAATTAAGGGAAATACTTTATCATATCTCAATATGAAATGTGCAAAATGGAAATCATCGGTCAAAGCCGGTGAATGAATTTTATGTCGTGAAGCTTATGCCTCCTCCTCCCTTTCATGAGGTTGCTCTGCATGTTGGCCACGGAAGCTAGCGCTATCTTTCACATGTACAGTGGGGCTCGCAGCGCATCTGTCACGTCACGTAAGAGTCAAGCGTGTCTGACCGCGAGTGGTGACATCACCGGCCGGTAATTGGGGCATGTTTTCTCACTTTCTCGTTCGGAGAGTGTCATCCCCTGTAAACGATCCCACCCTAATTGGTCTTAGCCCTCCTGACTTATGAAGGGTTCACAGACGGGGTCAGATTAGGGTCGTAGCTCTCGTTACAGAAATCATAACCCCAGTGCATGAGCTCTTATTAAACAGTCTGCCAGGAGCCGCTGACATGTTATGTGATTCTAACACAACTGATGTTTGTGAAACCGAGTGTAAGAATCTAATGTCTTCAAGCTTCAATGGTGAGAAAAAGAAACCAGGTTTTCATAAATACTCTATAAGTGTAGAAGCTGCATGAGTTGACAGTTTATTAAAGAGCAGATCCATGCAGACGTCGTAGTTTACCAAGGAAATATCTCCTGGAGAGCTTTTGAGGATATTTGCAGGCAATACAGGCACTTTGAGCTTGATCTTTGTGTTTAAATCATGATATGGCGAACTTAAAGGGATAGTTCACTTTGAAATGAATTTTTTGGTATGTTTTAGCATACCTCAAGGGCATCCAAGATGTAGGTGTCTTTGTTCCCGCAGCAGTTTCAATGTTGATATTTTTAGGTCAAACCGTTCTTGTCTGTCGTTCATATAATGGAGGTCTATGGTCACCACCTCAAAGAGCATGCACAGAGAAGTCCAAATTAAACATGATTTAATGACTCGTAGATGTAAGTACACATTGATGGCCTAAGACATGAAATGAGCGGTTTGTGTGAGAAAACGAACAGTATTTATTTCGTTTTTACCTCTTGTAACCACAGCCACGTCCAAGTGATCTGAGGGCGCAGGCGCTTTGTGGCTGTGGTTACAAGAGGTAAAAACGATATAAATACTGTTCGTTTTCTCACACAAACTGCTCCCTTCGTGTCTTAGGCCATCAATGTGTACTTACAGTACATTTACGAGTCATTAAATCATGTTTAATTTGGACTTCTCTGTGCATGCTCTTTGTGGTGGTGACCATAGACTAGGGCTGCAACAACTAATCGATAAAATCGATTATAATCGATTATGAAAATCGTTGTCAACGAATGTCATTATCGATTAGTTGGTCTGATTACGTCACGGGGATTGTTTACATGGAACATGCGCTTCATGAGGCACACACGCAGTCTCTCTCCCTCGCCGCTCTACCCTGTCTCGCGCGCGCAACACGGACGGTTTGGAGCACATTATCTTCTGTCTCGCATGCGCGCTCTTGATTCCGTGAGTTTGAACTAATTTGCGGGCATCAGGAAACCGCTATCAATGTGCAGCATACACGAAAATCATTCACCTTTCGGTAAATTCGCCGTTTTGAAACCAAAATAGGTGACCTACGTTAATCGTGTATACTTTATGAAGCCATACTAAAGTATAATGTGAGATAGAAATGTATATTTAAGTCATTAAATTCAAGTTAACCTAAGCTTTTCCCTCCACTGCGGCTGTCAGTCATTCTCTATTCGGTGTTCAAACAGCGCGTCGCGTTACAACAGTTAACATGATGATCTCTTTCCAAGATGATTCAGTGTTATTATTATAATTTCTCCGTAGATAAAGGTCTATGATGGTTTTTCTATCTTGCTAGACTTTAATTGCTGTAACTTAATCACTTTCTACTGAGTGTCTGTTAGATCACAACACTAGAGTCGGCGCAGTATAATTGTTCTTCACGTGCACAGTAGCCTAACTGAAATTTAAAACTGTTAAAAGAAAAGTCTTAATAAACTATTGCATAGATCCTGTATATAATACACAGTCAATATGTCTTTCTCTTTCCTTGGTGCTTTTAACATTAATGCGGCGGACACTGACTGAAGAGCTGCGCGCCGCCCTGTGACTCCGTGTTGCTTCATCATTCAGCGCTCGCGATGCGCATAAGCACTTTGTGCAGCTCTTTCATGATCATGTCATAATACTTTTGCGCAATGAAAGCTTATTAATAGCCTATCTTGTTCTGTCCTATCTATTATATTTTGCTTCCTCACTAAACAGCTGTGCTTTACATTTAAAACAGTTGTGCATCTGATTTTTACGATGTTTTTCATGAATGTATAACAACAATACAAAGAGCAATGTGAACGTTTTACCAGTGTTAGTGCTACACTTATTGTCTCTTATTTGTTCCCCACTAAGGAATGTTTTTTTCACTAAATGTTCAGATTTTATAAAATTATTGTGCACTTGTGATATTTCTAGGCTAAGTTTTGCTGAGTTATCCACTAATATAGTTTACAATAGCATTTTTGTCATAGGTTATGGTCATATATATATTTTTTATTTGTTGTTTTTCTTTATAATGAAGTTGTCTGTATTAAGTAGATTGTTTAACACACAAAAGAGTGTTGTTTTTAGGGTTTTATTTTGTTATAATAAACAAAAAAATGAAATATAATTTTTTATCCGATTAATCGATTAATCGAAAAAATAATCGTCCGATTAATCGATTATCAAAATAATCGTTAGTTGCAGCCCTACCATAGACCTCCATTATATGATTGATAGACACGAACGGTTTGACCTAAAAATATCAAAATTGAAAATACTGCAGAAACAAAGACACCTACATTTTGGATGCCCTTGAGGTAAGCTAAAACATACCAAAAATTTATTTCAAAAGTTCGGGTTCAGTACATGTTTTTGAAAGAAGTCTATTGTGTTCAGCAAATTATGTATTTATTTGATCAAAAATACAGTCAAAAACTGTAATACTGTGTAAACAGTTTTATAAATTGTAATTTATTCCTGTGATGGCAAAGCTGAATTTTTCAGTGTCACATGATCCTTCATAAATAATTTAAATTTGATGATTTGCTTGATGATGAAAACATTTCTTATTATTATCAATATTAAAAACAGTAGTGCTGAATAATATATTTTTACAAATATTTTTATATATTTTTTCTCTTTGATAACAGTTTAAAAGAACAGCATTTATTTGAAATAGAAATCTTTTGTAACATTGTAAATGTCTTAACTGTCAATTCTGAATGCACCCTTGTTGAATAATGATATACAATGAAAGTCAGTGGGGCCCAAAGCATGCAGGTTTGAAGCCACATGAGGGCGAGTAAATGATGTCA
Organism: Pimephales promelas; assembly: GCF_016745375.1. The sequence goes on from NW_024121566.1 coordinate 2,065,648, forward strand.
GAATTATCATTTTTAGGGTGAACTGTCCCTTTAAGTATGTGTGTCACAATCTTTACTGTTGCCTTAGTGTGATATTTTGCCGATCCTAAAAACATGACAACATCTATTTGAATGGCCATACTTTCTCCATCTCCATTGCATCCCCCTAACTCAATTTTGGTTGGGGATATCACACTTTCTGACTGTTTTTCCTGAGATCTTGCCCAGACTCAAAGGTCAGTCAGACTCACCAATTAAGGATGGGACTAAAGGACTGTGACTGACATTTTACTCCAATTCCCTGTCATGTACTGCAGTGCCCTATTTTGGCGGCAAATCAATGTGAGGCCTGCTGAAAAAAAAAGAAAAAAAAAATATGGCATACTGAGTGAACATAAACAATTGTAAAAGTCCTAATAGAATTAAATGAATGGAGCAGCTTTACAAAGTGAAAGTGTGTGAATGTTTCTGGCCTTATAGCTTAGAGTAACAAAAGGTTTAGAAACAAAAACACAAACAAAATGAACTTTTTCTGTGGTTCTCTCACCATAATACTATCACCACAGCCATTTCAAACCACTAGCTGCTATGACACCAACTGATCCATTAGCTCTGCGACTATTCCTGGCTGATCCATTAGCTTTGCTTCCAAGCCCTAGAAAATTAGGAATTACTATATTCACAAAACAACAAACACTTAAAACACAAAGGGATGTAATCCATTAGGGTTGTTTTCAAATTCAGCTTTCATGTGTATATCCGAGAATCAGGAGAGTTTAGACTCAGAGTGCTAAACAGAGACTATTTGGGTCTGATCAAATCGCTGGTAAAAGCATCAGGAAGCATCCACAGAAACCGTTCAGATTCAATTAGCTAATGGAGGAGCACTGTATTTCCTAAAGCCCTTTTTTCCTTGGCAATGCATTTCACAGTGAGGACTTCAACATCATTATAATGGTTTAGCCATTATGTCTCCATCAATAGACTTCTCACAACTTCTCAGCATTATATTTGGTTAAGGCAGTTCATAGTTCCATAATATTAACGGCACAGCAAGACATGCCCGGGGACAAGGCAACCTCAAAAATAGCTGTGCAGCTATGCATCTTATTTGTGAATGTGTGGCTATTGTCTTGCATGCCTAATATGAAATTGTTGCTCCACCATTTTTTTTTTTTTTTAATCAAAGGAGAATAGAAGGATGTGCACTATCGATATAAGAATATGGCCTCTTCAAAATGCCACAGGCCCATCATGTCTCTTAGCAAATCCTTAGAGGTGTGGACTTCCCTGGAGAGGAATAAAATGAATTCATCACACTCTCCATTATTCATTGTTTTTTTGGAGTAAAACATTCTTTGCTTCAGTCCAGGTTCACATTCTTTTGACTGTTACTGCTTTGACTAGATTCATAGAAATAATAGATTAATAGAAATAATAGATTATGCGCTGTAATTCACACTGCAATGTGTACAGCATTCATTAACGTGCAACAAATGTACTTTAGATATTGGGCCTAATTAAAGGAGAACTCCAGTCAATTTTAACGTTGAGCTAATTTTTTTGTACATTTGGAGTGCTGTCAGTACAGACAAAAACGACAAAAGTCGGTGTTGCCTACACCGTGATATCGTATTTTTAAAATTCGCACCCTGTTGACTTCAATGGGGCAGCCTCTTAACTTCCTTTATTTGTCATTACGAGTGCACAGCCATGTAAGTGGTGTTATTAAGAGTGACCACGGTCAATCTGACTGCAGTAGATGTGAAAGATATGACTAAAAATGATGTTAATTCAGCCAGCTCACATACCTCTATTTGCTTCCTGTTTTCGGTCGAAGCCCACAGTAGTCAATTGTCGAGTTCACGCGCGCGATCATTAGTGAATATCATCTCAAACCCAACACTGTGTGGTGTTCTGAGAATATCAGCTCAAATGGATAGTTCATCCGAACTATCTATGTTCAACTATGTTGAACACACGGAGGAGGTTTGAGATGATATTCACTAATGATCGCGCGTGTGAGATCGACAATCGACTACTGTGGGCTTTGACCGAAAACAGGAAGCAAATAGAGGTATGTGATCTGGCTGAATTAATATAATTTTTATTAATATATTTCACATCTACTACAGTCAGATTGATCGTGGTCACTCTTAATAACACCACTCACATGGTGTAATGACAAATCAAGGATGTTAAGGCTAAGAGCAGGTTTAGATCTATCTATCTCTGTCTGTCTGTCTTATCTATCTATAAATTACAGGAACTGTCTGTCCGTCTGTGTCATGAGTAAGTGCAGTGCCGAGTTTGACGTTGTTTGGATTATAAATGCAAAAGAAATCAGTAAATATAAAAAATAAACATTCTGACATTAGAGGGGGTTGTGGTTTAAAAATTGTGGTTTAAAAATAAACATTCTGTGAGCTAAACATTAAGTCAGCTACACTGTTTACTTCTAATGCATAAAGCAGTTCACCTTTGGCTAAGCCACGCCCTAGAATGTAGATTGACCAATCACAGCGCAGCCAAGAACGAGCTCCCACAGAGGTCGGACACTTTTTCACAGCGCTCTATTGACTTTCAACACAGATACACGTTTCCCAGAGTGGTTGTCGATTATAGAATTGAATAGAGACCTACCCATTTGCATGAACAGTGTTGCTCCCTGATATTGTTAGTCCCAGCCTCCGTCTCGATTAGTAGGAAGTGGTTAATTTTTTGACTGTGACCGGTAACGTTATGCTTTTGCCTCTATTTTGGATGCCTTTTTGTTTCTTGCGTTTATGTCTTGAATTTAGCCTTCGAACGCATATTGCAGCCCCTTTTGCCTTCTTCTATCGGACACTTTATTTGCTGCTTTATAAAAGTTTGATAACATTTCAGCAGGAAGAGCTGTTACAGCATAAGCCATGCAGAGCGCAGATGAAGTTTGACGGATGTAGCAACAGTAACTAAGGGGGGTGGGGCTTAGCCAAAGGTGAATTATGCATTTAATACAATGTAATTATAGTTTTTTTTTCAATGTAATTCTATGTTTCTTACAATGTAACTATACATAGTCTAAACTGTATGGAACTATGAAAACTGCATAGAACTATGAAAAAAGTAGCAATTCATTTTTGAAAAGTAGCGTTTCTTTTTGAAAAAGTATCGATTCACTTTCGAAAAAGTATCGATTCTTTATTTGAAAAATTATCGATTCACTTGAAAAAGTAGCAATTCATTTTTGAAAAAGTATTGAATCACTTTCAAAAAAGAATCGAGATTTTTTCAAAAATGTTTCAATACTTTTCAAAAAAGAATCAATACTTTTTCAAAAGTGAATCGCTACTTTTAAAAAAAATGGATAAATACTTTTTCAAAAATTAATAGCTACTTTTTCAAAAAAGAATCGCTACTTTTTTAAAACTGAATCAATACTTTTTCAAAAGTGAATCAATACTTTAAAAAAAAGAATCGATACTTTTTCGAAATTGATTCAATACTTTTGCAAAAATGGATTGCTACTTTTTCAAGTGAAGCAATAATTTTTAAAATAAAGAATCGATACTTTTTCGAAAGTGAATCGATACTTTTTTGCACAGGCATTGCACTAGTTCTATAAACAATCATATTCCCGACTTAACAATCTACAGAGTGTGTGCGCGTTTATCCGTGGGGTTTTGCCCTTGGGTCTATCTATATCTATCTATCTATCTATCTATCTATCTATCTATCTATCTATCTATCTATCTATCTATCTATCTATCTATCTATCTATCTATCTATCTATCTATCTATCTATCTATCTATCTATCTATCTATCTATCTATCTATCGCTCAAAGAAAGATTTGCTCCATTCAACTGTAGTGGATCCATTAGAAATGTTGTTTAACACACTATTATTTATATTTATTATTTAAAAGGAAGAGATATGCATTCAAAATGCATAATGCAAAATGCAAAGTCAAAATGCATATTTAGAATAATTTGTAAATTTAGTTTAAAAAAAATTTAGAAAAGAATCATAATGTGAATCAAAGCCTACATGTTCTGTCCATTTTGATATAGACTGCGTGTCCGCTTCCATTTCTCAGGACACACACACACACATGCCCGTGCAGCTTTCAGAGAAGCCACTGTACTGATGATGTGTATGGGGCCAAATCCAATGTCTGGGCTCTGCAGGGTGTCCGAGGCTTCCTATCGTCCTCTTGCAAAAACAGAAATTTTCCATTGAGTTAAGCAAGAATATCACACTCTCTATCTCACTTCAAAGTGTTTGCTTGAAAGACTAGGATTCATGTTCTGGTTCCAGTGCTCAGAGGGAAACTGTAAAGAGGGTTCACTGTAAAGTGAACAAAGCATTAAAAGAAATCACTTCATGAAATCTATCATTACTATCATTACAAAAAAAATGTATGCCATCATTTTTTTCTGAGAAACACAGAGGATTTCTGAAGAATATGCTCTTTTTGCATATAAAATTTTATAGTGAATAGCTTTTTTTTAGGAACAGACAATATGTTATAGCCTATTATTACTGAAAATATTTCCTCCTTTAGGCTACAACTCTAAAATCTAATTCTCTATCCTCTATTTAAACATATACTTTGCATTTGGTTACTATAGAATGGCAATTTTTACTTTGAATGTGAATGTGATATTTTAGAGCCTCAGGGAAGGTAAAGTTTTTTTCAGCTAACTTTCTTTATGTTCCTCAAACAAAGGAGACTTCAGAGTCCGAGAGTCAGAGACCCCAGAGACTACTTTTATGTGGTTTGAATTTGCTGTGTGGAGATTCTTAAAAATGTATTTGGGTCTGCAACAACACGAGACGAATAAATAATGGCAAAAAATATATATATAGGTTTTGGGAGAACTTTTATTAAGAATTCAAATGTAAAATAACACTGCAAATAATCTTCACTGCATACATTAAATAAAAAATTAATCAGTTACAAAAGGTATTCGGACATGAGTGATTTTCTTGTCTTTTTTTGTTTGATTTACATTACAGGGGTGATGAACTGAGAAATCAAATTTTCCTTGAGCTTTTGACATCTAAGAGGTTATCATATTATAAGAATATCCTGTAAGTTTCAGAACTGAAAACGTCCTTGTTAGTCCAATAAAAGCTTTTATTGACACTAGCCTCTGAAAACGACTCGTTTTTAAAAGTGGGGGAACTATGACGTCGAAGGGGTTAAAACACCACCCCCGCAGAAGAAGATCAACACCTACTTTAACACAGCCGGATTAGCCCCGCCCACCGATTCGTGCATTACACGCATAGCTAAGTAGCCTAACATATGCCTACCTCATGATGACAAACTGGATCGAGCTACCGAGCAATACAGAATATTGTGCAGTGCCTGGTTGTGGAAGACAGTCACTGCATGAGCTTCCTCTGGATTCCAATAGGACTGCATGGCTATATAATTTAAACCTTGTTTGTATAGTGTGTAACCACACGTTTATAAATATATATATTTTTAAAGATATTGTATTAAAAACTGCATATATATTCTTGTTCTGTAAGTTAGCCATCTCCTCACATTTGCCACAGAAACACCTGTATGACGAGTAAACATGATGCCACAGGTCCCCGTCCCTCGCATAAATGTAATTTCGCTTGTACGTAGCTTGTACGACAACTTTATCACAGTATGTGTATGTAGTTTCAAAAAATTGCGCCAGCATTAGTGTTTGTGTGTGTGTGTGTTGTTCCACATCCATAATTGCAAATGGGACGCGATTACAACAACTCAACTCAGTACATAAATGTATCAAATAACCATACCGAGACGTACTGGTCCATTCTCATTTGTGTTTATTCTGCCGGAGTCTCTTCGTACTATTTATATATTCCGATTCAAATGTACGCTGAATGACATTCGAAATCAATCCGGTTGAATGTGTTTTTGACTACCTCTGGAAGTGGTCACATGTGGACAAGCCGGAAACATTTAGACCCGTTTACACCTGTATTTAGAGTCATCAACTTTGATTGGGGTGATGCAAATGCTTCTACGTGTAAACAGGGCCCTAGTACAGTATATCATCTGTTGGTTTCTGTATGTGCATTCCCATAGTTATTAATCCGTATTAGTGTCACAGTCCTCTAATTTGAAGTGATCTGCATTTTAAGAGAAAAACAGTGATCTTACAGAATTAACACTAAACAACATTTGCATTAGTAATTTTACTTCTATTCAACTTATTCTGGCATTACAAACAGGTAAAGGTTTTTTCATTTTTTTCATCAAGTACGAAAGGTACGAAAGGTATGGAAGCTTGTTTCCGCCGCAGAATGAAAAATAAAAAAGGTAATTGTGAGACTTTATCTCTCAGAATTGTGAGATATGAAATCGCAATTGCGTGTTTTAAGTCAGAATTGCGAGATATAAAGCCAAAATTGATTGATATAAAGTCGCAATTGCGTGTTATAAAGTCAGAAATGCATGATGTGAAGTCAAATTTGCATGTTGTAATGTCAGAATTGTGAGATATAAACTATTCTAAGAGGAAAAAAAGAGTTTTTTTTCCTTTAGAATTGGCCCAATAACTCGAAATTGCGAGACGTAAACTTCCAATTGTTAGAAAAATTTGTGATTGTGATAAAGAAGTGCAGACAGCTCAAAACATTTACTCGCAACATTTACTTGTCTCATTTTCAGGAGAAACACAATGGCACTCCGACTTCAGATTTCATTTGTGTGAGCCGAGGTGGAGAGGAAAACAACACGAACAACTGATTACTTTAACTGCGCCTTGCTTTACTTTCCGCCAAAGTCAAGTGGAGATTAGCATCGGTTTGATCAGTATTCTCCTTGACCTTAACATTTGGAGATTTTGTGGATTTGTTAGTCTCTGTGTTATATGGAATTTCCAAATTAACAAGAAACAGAAGGCAGTTCACATAAAAAAATAAGTAAATAAGTAAATAAAAAATCTTTTTTTATAGTCTAGCTTGCTACACATTTAGAAAAAAAGTTCTATATGGTTTCCCATCATGTGATCATTTTATTAAGTCAGTTTTTATTTCAATGGGATTTTGTGAATGAAACAGCTCATAACCAACACACTTTATCACTTTAAAATTGAGTCAAGAACCCTATTGAACATACAACAAGAGTGTTTGTTCAGAAACTGTATTTTGTATTGACAACCATATTTTCTAATCTCTAATTGTCATGTTCAACAGACAGGATCAGAACATATGATTGTTTTGTAATATGTTGAAACTATATTACACTAAACAATCAAATAAATAACTAAATTATTTTATTTTTAATTTACTGGAGTCGGATTAGTTCTCTTACGAGAGGTTCTCTCGTATTGCGTAAGCTAGCTTACGCTACGGGAAAGATTCATCTTTGCTGAGAAGTTGAAGCCAAAAAATTATTCCATAATTTTGTAATCATTGTCAACGCAGTCTCTTCTGAGGCAGACCATGAGCGGGCTAGCTAGCGGCTCATTGGTTCGCTCAGAGAGAATGCACGCACCTATGGGAGAGCGGCGCTGAGTCCGCGGCCAATGAGCGGACGGCGCTTGCTCACTGCGTCAGAGCCCGCCAAAGGGGGCGTGGCTACAGTGTATAAAGGTAGCTCTCCCAGGCTCGTTCGTCGATTCTTCATCATTCAGCGAGCTACACGCATCCGCTGTCCTGGGAAGAAGCCACCGTCGTCGAGAAGGCATCTTCTAGCGAGCTCCGGAGTCTGAGGAAGCCGGCCGTCTGCCACCTTCAGCCGCCCAGCAAGCTAGCGCCATCCGACGCGTATCCTTTATTCCACCCTTTCACAAAAGAGCCGAGCGTCTTTTTCAAGATGCCTCGAATTTCCTGCGGCTCATGCCGCTCTTCACTCGAGGAAGGAGACCGCCACCCCATCTGCGTTCTCTGTCTCGGAGTGGATCACGCAGAGCTCGCCCTCGCCAACGGAGGATGCGACCACTGCGAGGACCTGCCTCTGTCCTCCCTGCGGGCACGACTGCAGGCGGTCAAAACCGCTCCCGCGCCGCCTCTCACTTCGCCGCGGAAGAAGAAACGCCGCTCCCAGAGGCCGCCGGAGCCCCCTGCGGATCCATGCAGGCCGCCGCCCACCGACCGCTCTCCCTCTCCGCCCCAGCCGGACATACAGTTGCCGCCGAGTGGCCGCTCTGTCGCCTCCGACGACACCGCGGATGAGAAGGACTCCTGTTCGCTGCACGCTTCTGACAGCGAGGATTGGTCGTCGATCGGCTCATCGACGAGAGAGTCTGCGGGGACCCGCGCCGGCATCGAGGAGGAGCTAACGTGCCTCCTTTCGCAGGCCGTCAACCACCTGGGTCTCGAGTGGTCTCCTCCCCCCGAGCAACCACCGAACCGCATGGATGGGAAGTTCCTGCACCGGCGCCCGGCCCCCGCCTGCAGCCGGGCTGCACCATTCCTGCCTGAGCTACACAACGAGCTCACGAAATCCTGGAATGCCCCTTTTTCGGCTCGTAACCGCACCGATGTGTCCGCTTCGCTGCGCTCAGTGGACGGAGCCGCCGAGAAGGGTTATACTGCCATGCCGCCCGTCGAGGACCTGGTCGCCGCTCATCTTTGCCCGCCCTCTGCTAGATGGCGTTCTTCCCCTACGCTTCCTTCTAAAGCGTGCAGAGCGACCTCTAACTTTCATGCCCGCGCCTATGCTGCCGTCGGACAGGCCGCTTCAGCGCTGCATTCCATGTCAGTCCTCCAAGTGCTCCAGAGCGACATCTTGTGCGAGATGGCGAACAGCGGTAGGAACCCGCCCATCCTCTCGGATCTGAGGAGCGCTACGGATCTTTCCCTTCGCGCCACTAAAGCCGCCGCACAAGCCCTGGGGAAATGCATGGTCGCCCTCTGTGTCGCTGAGAGACACTTGTGGCTCATGCTTACCGACATGGGAGATTCAGAACGCGCCGTGTTCCTCAACGCACCTATCTCTCCGACCGGTCTCTTCGGATCTGCCGTCACGGGCATCGTTGACTGCTTCTCCGAGGTACAGAAAGCGACTCAGGCCATGAACTTGTTCCTGCCCCGCCGTGCCAGCACTTCTGCAGGCTGCTCTCACGAGCCCCCTGCCAGAAACCCGCAACAGCGCCCGCCTCAGCAAACTCAGCAGCCCCAGCGTAGACAGGGCGGCCGCCCTCACTCTCACTCTGACAGCCGCCGCAGAAAGCCTCCTCCCTGGGGGCCTCGACCCAAGATCACGCTGAAGCCTTATCAGCAAAAGTCTGCCTAGCACAGCTGAGAAAAAGGCGGCTCTCTCCCGCTACGGCCGGACCGCCGTCAAAGCTTCGCCCACTGTTAGTCCCCGTCTCATCGCCGACTACAGTAGAGTTCACCGCCACAATCAAGCCGGCTTCCCTGCCCGCTTGCGAGCGACTTAAAGCCGTTTTCACGGCTACCCAGAGAGTTCACAAAAAGAGCATAAAAGCCTCAAGTGTAAAAAATGTGCCCACAAGCATGTGCTCACGTATACACACCATATGCCCCGGGTCTCACACAGAGCCCATTCTCACGGAGCGAGCACTATCCGCTCCAGTAGCAGAGAACATAAACACGCCCACGAGCCCGTGCGCGTGTCCCCCCTCTGCCCGCTCTGTCACACGGCCCATAAACTCCTCTCTGAGTGTAAGTACCGTTGCCAACCACATTATAAGCGCGCCCACACCCAGTGTCCAGCCCACTATGTGCAGCAATCAGGGCGAAATCGGCATTCAACCGCTAGCCGCATGCTGCGAAGCGTGGGAAGCCATCCCCGGCATCTCCCCGTGGGTTTTAAGCATAATAAAGAATGGCTATCGATTCGTTTCTTCGCCGCCCGCCACGCTCGCGCGTGCGGCTCGAATCCGCTGTCAGCCCGGCTGCTATGAACACGCTTCGCTCAGAAATAGCCAAGCTACTGCAGAAGGGCGCTATAGAGAGAGTCCCGCCATCTATGACAGAGTCGGGGTTTTTACGGCCGTTATTTTCTGGTTCCCAAGAAAGACGGCGGCCTCAGGCCGATCTTAGATCTCAGGGCTTTGAACAAAACGCTCATGAAGAGACTGTTCAAAATGCTCACAGTCAAGAAACTCTTCGCGCACGTCCGCCAGGGGGACTGGTTCATCTCTCTAGACCTGAAAGACGCCTATTTTCAGATCCAGATAAACCCTCATCACAGGCCATTCCTACGTTTCGCCTTCGAGGGTCAAGTTTACCAATATGCCGTTCTCCCGTTCGGCCTGTCCTTTGCACCCCGTACGTTCACGAAGTGCATGGATACAGCGCTCGCTCCCCTGCGAAGTCAGGGGCTGCGCATTCTAAATTATCTGGACGACTGGCTGATTCTAGCAGATTCCCAGACGGAGCTTCTGTCGCACCACGCAGTTCTCCTCAACCATCTGGAAGCGCTGGGACTCTCTGTCAACTGGACAAAGGGCTCTCTCCAGCCCAGTCAAACTATTTCATTCCTTGGAATAGATTTGAACTCTGTCACAATGACGGCTCGCTTATCCACACAGTGCGCGCGCCGTGTTCAGCGTCTAGCCGCCTCCTTTCAGATGGGTACCCACACATCCCTGAAATCTTTCCAGAGGATGCTGGGTTACATGGCCTCAGCCTCCGCTGTGCTACAGCTGGGTCTTCTGCACATGCGCCCCCTTCAACTCTGGTTAAAGAGCCGCGTATCCCACCGCGAGTGGACTACGGGCCGCCAGATGATCAAGATTACTCAGACATGTATCACTGCACTGCAGCCATGGTCAGTAATCGAGTGGTTTCAGAGGGGCGTTACCATGGGTACTTTTTCTCGCCGGAAAGTCATCTCGACAGACGCATCCAACTCAGGTTGGGGTGCGGTTTGTGAGGGCTCACCGGCCGCCGGCCAGTGGTCGAGCCACGAGAGTTCCCTACACATAAACTGTCTGGAAATGATCGCGGTCGAGAACGCGCTGCTGTTTTTCCTCCCGCGCATACATGGTCACCACGTCCTGATTCGCTCAGACAATATGGCCGTGGTATCATACATCAACCGTCAGGGCGGCGTCAGATCAAAGAATCTCTTTCATCTGACACGCCGCATCCTTTGTGGTCCCAGAGTCACCTGCTCTCGCTCAGCGACGCACGTACCGGGCCATCTGAACGACGGTCCAGACATGCTGTCCAGGAACCTTGTCTTCCCCCGGAGAATGGTCCCTGCACACTCAAACAGTCCAAACGCTGTGGCGCCTATTCGGCAGAGCGGAGATAGATCCTTTCGCGTCAGAAGAGAACGCTCACTGCCCAATATTCTTCTCAAAGAGCGAGATGCGTTAGCCCAGGATTGGCCCCGCCGCCCGCTCTATGCTTTTCCCCGATTTCTCTGCTACCGCAGGTCATTCAGAGAATCAGGGACTCACGCCACTCGGTGCTCCTCATAGCCCACGCTGGGAGAATCAGATTTGGTTCCCGGAGCTAACGCGGCTGTCACAGACAGCCCGTGGCCCATTCCAATCAGAGCAGATCTCCTCACTCAAGCCCGCGGCTCGATCTGGCATCCCCATCCACAGCGCTGGGCGCTTCATGCATGGGTGACCAACGACTACGCGTCGAATTGCCAGAAGGGGTTCTGAACACGATCAAACACGCCAGAGCGGAATCTACCAGAAAGCTCTATGCTGCAAAAATGGTCTGTGTTCTCCAAATTGGTGCACCGACAAAAACTTGGACCCACGGACGTGCGAGGTTTCGTCTTTGCTCGTGTTCCTTCAGGAGATGCTGGATAAGGGCAGGTCCCCATCCACTCTTAAGGTTTACGTGGCAGCCGTCGCGGCGTTCGTTGAACCCCGGCGCGCCCAGTCTTTGGGCAAAGACGAGCTAATCATCCGCTTCCTCAGGGGAGCCAGAAGGATGAACCCCCCTCGCCCCCCCTACGGTGCCGGTCTGGGATCTTTCTATAGTTCTAGAAGCTTTGAAAGCCCCACCATTTGAACCACTGAGTCCGTGGAGCTAAAATACCTCTCGCTAAAAAACGTTCTTCTGACGGCACTCGCCTCAGTAAAACGTGTGTGGGACATTCACGCGCTGTCTTCGAGCGCCGCGTGCCTTGAGTTTGGACCGAATGACTCCATAGTCATTCTGAAACCTAGACACGGTTATGTTCCGAAAGCGATTGGTACCCCCTTCAGGGCGCAAGTGATCTCTCTATCGGCGCTGCCTGCATCCGATAGCGAACGTGACGCTGAATCGCCTCTGCCCGGTTCGGGCTCTCAGAGTGTACACTACACGCGTTGCCCGCGTTCAGACGCTCAGAGCAGCTGTTTGTGTCATTCGGTGGGCCGCACCAAGGGATTAGCCGC